>ML816974.1:18458-29527 GCA_009831015.1 Picea engelmannii
TTAGGCTTAAGTGACTTTTCCTAAGTATTTTGGCTTAATTCATCATTTAGCCGTTAATTCCTCCTTATTTCTCCATCTTGTTCCCTGTTTGTGCCTAACTATAGTCTACGGGAACATATAGACTACTAAGTCACTCCCTGCTGACCTACTCTTGGGAACGGGACATCACAAAGGAGAGGTTGAAGGTGACCAAATGATGGCACTACCACCCACAAATACCTAGTGGAAATGAGAAGGTTGGCTCGTGATGACACCCCCTTTCTCTCAGCCATGCAACTGAGAGCCATTACCCTGGTTTGGTGACCAGATGATGGCAATGTCATACCACTAGATATTCATGGATGTGATAGATCGGCTCATGATGAGACCTCCTATCCTTCAACTAACCTTTTCCTTCAACTAACCTTTTAAACACTCTTTATTATATTGTGGGTCCATTTTACTCAAAGATAAGTGTTTCACTGCTTTCTTAGGTGATCCCTGGGTGAAGCATCTGAAAGGTTTATACAAGGCTTTTATCTTTTACCCAACATCAACCCCTCTAGGTCTTCAACCCCTTCTTCCCATAGAATGAGGGACAACCCCTTCTTGGGTCAATACACCCTAAAATCCCAAGAGATAAGGAAATGGAGGGGAACAATGATGGAAAGTGGTAAGTATGGTCGGGAATGGTACGATGGCTCATTAAGGGAGTTCTCAGTAACAAACCCATCCGCAAGGGAAACCACTTACTAGGGCACAATGTCAATCACCAAGGTAAAGCATGGAGAAAGGCATAATGTCCAAGCATATATCATGAAATCTAGAGCAATCTAAGATACGACATACTCAAATGGCTTAAATATTGAAATGATGCTCACCATAATATTGACTTGTACCTCATGGAGCAAGGCCCACTGCCTTCCGAAAGTCAGCTGGTGTGGTGGATGCCATCTACAAATCAGTGACCATCTATGGCGGTGAGTGGGTTTTCCATCTGTTCAAAGGGTACTGTTGGTCATGTAGTCTCTCGACACTCCATATCTGGAACCTAAGGGCCTCGAGACATAATCTCCTTAGTTATCCAAAAAATGGGGATAACACAGCCTAAGTGTTTGATGAAAGTCATAACTTAGAAACACACAGTTATTGCTACAACAACCCATAAAATTTGTAGCAGCAGTTGGGTGGGTTATTATAGATTTGATTTTGACCGTCTATCTCTTTGGAAGACCAAGGGTTAAGGAAGTTACTCATTCATGAGTGCATAAAGGCAACACTTGAGGGAGAGTGGGGCACACTTTTCAAGGAGAGAAGAGAGGGAAGTTGAAAAGGCACACTTTCCAAGAAAGTTTGAGTTAAAGGAAAGAGAGCAGTAGCAAGGAGGATTGGCACGCATCCCGAGTGAGCTCAGCATTTAATACAGTCCGTACAACTTCTACAGGAAGGTCATACACCATTTATTGATGGTCGTTCAACTGAAGGTTGGCATGAATTCCAAGGCACTTTGTTGAGAAAAATCCATACAGGAGCGGATGATGGCCTTTCAGAAATCCCCCCAGTGGCAACTCAAAACCTATGGGCACAGGCTTACTAGGGCATCTTGTCAATCCCCCCAGACATGGTCAAGTGGATAAGTATAAGATCCAAGAACCTGTTAGAAACAAAAAGAACTAGATGCACATATTCAAAGGTTTTGAGGATCAGAGTGACACATACCATGATACCCAGACTCATTACCTCATGGAGCAAGAACCATCTCTGATACAAGACCAAGCCGAGGTGATGGATGGTGTTGCTGCTGACAAAGTGGAGGCGCTGAAAGGAAGAAAAGATGGGCCCTCCAGGGCCATGCTCAAGTCGATCTAGCTCTCGATACTCCATGTCTAGGACCTGTGGGCCTCGAGACATAATCTCCTTAGTTATCCTTTAAAGTGGGGGATAACAATAAGTATTGTGTATTTAATGTTGAAAATATTGCTGCTATAAACTCAGAATTTTTCCTATGAGCTCAATAAGAAGAATATCTCCTTCACTGGTTTTCTCCTTGTGGGTTTTTCCAGGGGCATTGCCCAGAAATTTCTTGTGTCAAATGTGGTTGAATGTTGTCCATTGTTCATTTATTGTAATGTCCCCATTTTGGGACATTATTACATTACAGAGTGCTATGCCTAACAGAGTAGCCAGATAACGGTGACAGCGAATTCGAGAGATATTGAGGGGTTTTATTGGGCCCGAATTGCATCGTTCATCATATTTCATCATTGGGATCCATTCTGCACAGCTTGGCTTTGGTTCCGACTCTGTGTAGACTTCAGAAACCTGAACAGGAGTTCGCGAAAGGATAACTACCCTTTGCCAAAGATGGAGCATATACTGCAGAGGGTAACAAGAGCTTCTAGAATATCCATGATTGATGGCTTCTCTGGCTACAATCAAGTCTCTGTTCTGCCTGAGGACAGAGAAAAGACAGCATTCACCACTCCATGGGGAACGTTCATGTACGCCAAGATGTCGTTTGGACTAATGAATGCAGGAGCGACGTTTCAGCGCGCCATGGACATAGCTTTCGTCGGGGAAAAGGACAAATTTGTGGTCGTCTATCTGGATGACATCACAGTGTTTTCAAAGTCTGATAAAGAGCACTGTCGCCATCTCAGGAAGGTTTTCTTGAAATGCAGAAAGTTTGGCATTTCATTAAACCCCAAGAAATCTCTGTTCACCATGCAGGAGGGAAAGTTGCTAGGCCACATAGTATCAGCAGAAGGAGTCAGAATTGACCCCAACAGAGTTGAGGTGATACAAGCCTTATCAATCCCGAGGTCCAAGAAGGAGGTCCAATCTTTCCTCGGTAAAATTAATTTTCTGAGGAGGTTTGTGCCTAACTTTGCTAAGGAGGTAAAGCTTATAACAACCATGTTGAAGAAAGAGAATGAAGTGAGGTGGACCCCTCAATCGCGACATTCCTTTGAACAAATCAAGAAGGCCTTGACTGAAGCTCCTGTGCTTATCAGTCCCGACTACTCGAAGGATTTCCCTATTTTCTCCTTTGCCTCACCTGACACAGTGGCTGCTGTTCTATTACAGACAAACGACATTGAGCTGGAGCAGCCTATTTCTTTTTTCAGCCGAGCATTGAGGGATGCCGAAGTCAGGTATGACACTATGGAGAAGCAGGCCTATGCTCTGGTAAAAGCTCTCAAATCTTTTAGAACCTATGTCCTGCAGTCAAAAATCATCGCCTATGTCCCCTCGGCTGCTGTTAAAGACATTCTTATTCAGCCCGACATGGACGGGAGAAGGAGTAAATGGATAGCCAAAATTATGGAATTCGACCTGGAAATAAGACCCACCAAATTGATCAAAGGACAAGGTTTAGCCAAGCTGTTGGCCGAAGCAAACTGCCAAGCTTTGGGGATAAGTTTTGTCAACGAATGCTCAAGTATTCAGCAGGATCAACTGTCTGACATAGACCCTCAAAGGGAGCCCCCATTGGCTCGATGTCCTGGTATAAGCATGTCATATACTTTTTGCAGGAGCTGCGGCCTCCAGACGGCCTGCAAAGAAGCAAAGCAAGAGCTCTGAAGCTCAAGGCAGTCAGATACTGCCTGATTGATCAAGTGTTATATTGGAAAGACCCCCTGGGGGTGCTTTTGAAATTCATGAGCCCACAAGAGGCCGAAATGATCATGGCCGAATTTCATAGCGGCCTGTGTGGAGGGCACCATTTCTGGAAAGCCACAGCCTACAAAATCCTCAGGGCTGGGTACTACTGGCCTACCGTGTTCACTGATGTCTGCAAAAGGGTCAAAGCCTGCATCAAATGTCAAAAATTTGCAGGAAAGCAGCAGCTCAGGTCGCTGCCGTTAAATCCGGTGGTGGTTTCAGGGCCTTTCCAGCAGTGGGGCCTAGATTTCATTGGAGAAATTCACCCTGCCTCCAGTGGGCAGCACAAGTGGATCCTGACTGCTACAGATTTCTTTACCAAGTGGATTGAAGCTATCCCCACCAGGAGTGCTTCCCACAAGGTAATCATTGGATTCTTGGAGGACCTCATCACAAGGTTCGGCTGCCCAAATAAGATTGTCACTGATAATGCAGCTGCTTTCGGGTCTGAACCACTAGCCAAGTTCTGTGAACAGTTTGAGATCAAATTGATTCACTCCACCCCATATTATCCACAGGGCAACGGTCTAGCAGAATCCTCCAACAAAAGCCTGATAAGGATCATCAAAAGGTTGCTGGAAGACAACAAAAGGTCTTGGAATTCAAAGCTGAAATTCGCCCTATGGGCTGATCGGGTGACTACCAAGAGAGCTATAGGTCTCGCTCCTTTCCAGTTAGTCTACGGAGCCGAAGCCGTCTTCCCTTCTCAGCTGGCCATTCCCGTAGCAAAATTCTTCCAGGACTATCAAGAGGAGCCCAATGACATGATCAGAAGGATTTATCAGCTAGTAGAGGTCCAGCAGGCTAGGAAGCAGACAGTGGACAGGATTCAGGACCATCAGTAAAAGATCAAGCAGGTCTTCGATAAGAAGGCCAAGAAGGAGCGGTTCTAGATAGGAGACCTGGTGCTGAAATGGGATGCTCCTAAACAAGATAAGGGCAAACACAACAAATTTGAAGCCCTGTGGATTGGGCCTTTCAAAATCTCCGAGACTTTCTCAAATAACACGTACAGGTTGCGAGGTTGGAAGGTGAAGAAGTTTTCAGCAGCCCAGTGAATGGGCATTTCCTGAAGAAATGTTTTGTTTGAGTCTCAGATGGGTCCTTTGTTTGTAAATATTGTCCTTTTGTTTTTTAGTTCGTTTTCGTTTTTATTTTTGCGACCTAATAGTGACTCCATAGCCCAATAGAAAGGCGACTGGAACTGCAGAAGGAGTTCTTAGAGCATCGCAGGGACGACTCTATCCCCCATGGAGCCTGATGTTAGCGATAATTCTTGTCACGGGCTCTAGAGCATTCGAGATCTGCAAGTTGCACGAAATGCTCAAGCGCAGCACGGGAGAATCCCTGTTTTTCCAAATAGCAAGTCAAGCGAGCGGGCAAAATGTCGTTGGCAGCTTCCAAGGTCTATTTTGCGAAGCAGATCGGCGATCGGTGGGTAATTGCAGTCAGCTGAGCCACACCAAGTGTAGCGCGGAAGCTTTAAAAGAAGTGGACGGTCAGAAGTCTCCGTGGAGAACTCGCGAAGTAACGAGGGTCGTTGATCGCGATCAGTTGATGCGTGAGTTCATTTCTTGAATTCGGGGCTCGTAAGGTCGGAGGGCGGACCATATCCTTTGGTTGCGCAAGATCGCGAGTCGCGAGAATTGTCAAAGAGATCTCAGCCGTCCATCCCGGAGAAGTACGTGGCGCACGATCAGAGTCCATCGTCTCCTCGCCCTTCGCAACTTCGAAGAACGAGGACCAGCCTCCTCCCAGCCCCGAGACGCGAAGCGCCGAAGGCATTTAGAACTCAGGCCCACGGTATCGCCAAAGTGTTTTCAGCCGTCCGTCCAGAAGGGACACCTGACAGCATGTAGAGCCGTCTCGGCGCCTCGCTCATCGCAACTCCAACGCGCAAAAAAACAGTTCCATCATGTCCCGATACGCGAAGTAGCAAGAGCATTCAGGACCTGGGGCCCACCGCAGCGTCGGATGAGTTTAGAACCGTCGGATTTGAAGGGCATGTGGCACCAGATTGAGCCGTCTCGGCATATCGCTCATCGCGATTTCGAGGAGCAAGGAGCAGCCCCTACGTACTCGCGAGCGTCGAAAAGCGCCATGGGAATAGGCACGTGGTCACAGCCCGTGGACACTTGGAAAAAGGGAGGGGCTGCGTAAAGGAGGCCGAAGCGCCGAGTTCATTTACAGAAGGGATCGTCGCGGTCCCCAAACGCCACTAGATCCGATCTCCATACTGTTTCTTGTCTAGAGTAAATGATGATAGGAGCGGGTGGTTGAAACCTCCTTTCATTCATTAAGTGAGGAGATGGAAAGTCTGGCAAGCCGTCTGCCCAAAGAAGTCCTGTGTATCGATTTTCTCAAAGGCGCCATGCTAAAGTCTTCAACTCAACAGAGAAGTCTGCGCACGCTAGCTCAACACTTAAAGGCTCAGCTACCCTTCTTGCAGGAGCCATGCGTAGTTAAGATGGCGCTTAAAGGAAGATATCAGTACGAGCTTGACTGAAGGGACATCAAGCTGTGAGTCACTGGACACGCCTCTGCGAGGCAATTTTCTCTGAGTATATAAACTGAGTCTTTGTAATTTGTAATCTATCGATGGTTGAGCAGAGCTCCCGGTTGTAAAACTTTAATGAAGCACTGTTTTCTGGTTATTTCTAGACTTCTGAGACTTCTTGCCTTATGAATGCCAGTTTCTTTACATCTTTGTTATACTGTGTTAGAGCAGCTTAGAATTGGAGGATCCAGTCGAGTTGTAGCTGTTATAGGATGATGTTGTAATGGATCACTGTAATAGTTACAGAGTCTCTAATCGGTTCCTGTGATTTCCTTAACGCTGAATGACTTGGAATTGGAGGATCCAGTCAAGTCTTCTATTTAGTTTCTTGAAGCCTTGAACCAGGAGGATCCTGCGTTCAGAGTTTTTCACCTACAAACCGTTGTAAGCCTGTTGCCCAGAGCTGTTTGTTCACCTTTCTTACTAAGTCTTCCACCTTCTCATCTTTTAATCAACCCACTGGCTGAAGTTAGGATTCCATACCTCCTTTGTTCTTTACATACCAGATCCAGTCCCCGAGTTAGAGTGATATCTCCTCGAGTCTCTACCCATTTGATCGCCCATTTATCAAACCATGACATTAAAACTGATGGGCGTCGGGCTCTGCTCCTGCAAGCAATCTAGGAGTGACTTTCGACGCTAACAAAATGCAAGAAATTGAACTACAACCATTCAATCAAGAAGTTTTGTAGAAAAATACTTACAAATCATCAAGAAAATAGCATGCAAACCCTAGTTGTAAACCTTCCTTCAAGAAAAACACCATTAATTACCAAAAATCTCCTCTCCAAACAAGTGTGGCTTCCTCAAAATAGCCAATAACCCTAATAGGGCACAAAAATCAGACCTCACTATGAGAGTGAGTGATGTGTTATGTCAAAATGAGAGTGAAAACCCTCAATATATAGTGTATCAATAACCTTAATTAATTTTAGGTCATAAAAAATGGCCGACATGACTAGACTACTGTTTTTACATTAAATTGTCAAACTAAAACCCTAACTGAGCTATAATAAAGGTAAAATCCCCTTCAAGGGAGGGGCTAGCCCCTTTTAGGGCAGGTGAGACATCTAGGAGCAAAACGTTAGCCCCTCAGGGGCTTCTCCAACATGCTACACGTGCCACTGCTGCCCAGTCTGCCTCCAAGAATGACCATGAAGTTGGATGACATCATGGCAAGGATGGGGACGCTCTAAGCCTTCCAAGGCCAACGTTCCACTGAAAAGGGGTCATTCCCCCTAGGTCGGGCTCTGCCAAAGTGCCTCTGGTGAAACGTCCTCTCTTCTCAGGTGCAAAACCTTAGTCAAACACTGTCCTATCTCTGCCCCTATGATGGGGTCTCAGCAACCATCTGATGGGCTCTTCAGCCCCATGGAGGTCCGAACTAATCATCTCCCCATGTGTACCAGTCCAAGTGGTACCTGTCCGTCGGGCATGGTCCTGCACATCAAAAACTACACCCTCCATGGGCTCATTAGTCACAGGGATCATAGCAATGTCAATCACATTTTATCATTAATATTTATCAAACATGTGCATAAAAACCTTGATACATCGTTCAACAGCTCAAAGACATTACAAAAATCCACAATACAAGATCGAAGAAAAGGACAAGACATCCTATTGGGCTAGTATCCACAAGAGACGGGAAGTTCCCAAGAAGGTTCCATCCAAGCCATGTAAACGAGGTGATGTGGTTAGGGGATCTCCAGACAAGTGGGTAGAGTGAGAGACAGGGATGCATAATGTTATCTGTGGGTGCCTTTGTAGAAGGCGAGCTGTACCCATCATGGATGCAATTTTTTCAAGCCCGTTCTTGCCTTTGTTCTTTCTTTATTTGCTTTTCTTCTTCTTTTTCTTTTTATTCAAGGTCTAACCGGAGGACACTGCCTTGGCATGGTGACCAGATCTGACAATGTTACCCACAAGTACTTTCACAGAGATGAGACGGTTGGCTCGTGATGAGACCCCCTTTCCCTTGACCATGCAACCAAAGGTCACTGCCCTGGCGTGGTAACCAGATAATGGCAATGTCATACTGTTAGGTACCCATGAACCTAATAGGCTGGCTCGTGATGAGACCCCCTATCCTCTTGGCTAGGTCTTGTTTATTATTTTCCGGGTCCCTCTTGTTTCTTGCTGAGAGGATTTTTATTGCCTTCTCGGGGTTCCCTGGGCAAGGCATCTTGAGGTTTTATTTCTAGGCTTTTATCTTTTACCAGCTGCTTTTACCTTCTGGGCCTTTAGCCCCTTCTTCCCACAAGATAAGGTGCAACCCTACAAATAGGTCAATCCAATGCACGGACAAGGGGAATGGGATAAATGAGCGAGAGATAAGATGAAAAAGTGGTAGTATGATGGGAGCGGACGATGGCTCTTCAGAAATCCCCCCGGTGGCAAACCAAATCCCATGGGTACAGGCTTGCTAGGACACCCTGTCAATCTCCCCAATCATGGTCAAGTGGGTTAATGTAAGATCCAAGCAATTGTCAGAGATAAAAGGAGTCAGATGCATATGTCCAAAGGTTATAATGATGAAAAGTGACACATACCATGATACCTGGACCAATTACCTCATGGAGCAAGAGCCTTCTACGATACAAGACCAAGTGAATGGTGATGGATGTTGCTGCTGCTAACAAGACGAATCTGATGAGAGAAGAAAAGGATGGGCCCTCCAGGGCCATGCTCAGGTCAATCCTGCTCTTGGTACTCCATGTCTAGGACATGTGGGCCTCGAGACATGATCTCCTAGTTATCCCTAGAAATCGGGGATAACATCTGGCTCCAACTCGGGGACATGTGCTCACCGTAGAGCGCATGAGAAACTCAGCATCTCTGGCATAACTTGCAGACCTGCTCAACTCGATAGGGGCATCAGTAACAAAAATGGGGCGGTAATGCCACCCTAGCATATATAGACATATATGTAAGCTGAAAGAAAACAATCAATAATGCAAATGTGAAAACAAACTAACATGAAATGCAAATGGTATAATACACGAATACAACATGCCTACTTACCTGTACTTACCTGTCGGCCAGATGTTGGGTGTAGTCAAACAACCAGTGAATCCAATCCAGCAATGTCCCACAATACCTGCCTTTGTGCTTCATCATAAACCAGAATAGTGACAAATCAAGCACAAAAATGACATGGGTTAGAGCATATATCATATCATCGGAAATCATAAAGTCTAACTCATGGAGGTGGGTGGGAGGGATAAAATCCTGCCAAGTCCATCTCTGGGGAAAGTATTCAATCCACTTCAGGAAAGGGTCAAGAAAAGTCCAAGGTTCAAAACACTGACTCAAAAGGTTGGCACACTGGCTACCTAAGACGTTCTCATAATGTGAATTCTGGGAAGGGATTGACAAAGATCTGGTAGACGACTGGCAAACTATCAAGGGAAAGTTGATAAACTGAGATAACAAACTTGCAGTACCCAACCAACCCTTGGAGTCTAGGGTTTTCCTAAGAGGAAACTCAACATTAAAAATATAGTTCCCAACTACACCTTTTATGGAAAAGCACGGTAAAGTAATAACAGGTAGCTGGAGAAAAAGGTCCTGAGAATCCTTCTTTAGGCAAAAAATGTCTTTACTCTTATCAAAATTCGAGCATAGTGGCGGTTGATAGTCATCTTCATAGGGTAAATCTAAGTGCTCGGAGGAGTACTCATCAAAGGCCTCAAGGTAAGACCGAAAATCATCAGGCAAATACTGTACTCAGTCAACCTTGGGTGTTTGTGGAGAGCCAGTAAAAATCTCATCTCCCTGTTGCCACTGGAAATATTACTATCTGATATCAATATATGAGCAATTATAACCTGGGGTTTTGAAGAGGCTAAGGTATAAAGGTTAAGGTATAACTATCTGATATAAATATATGAGCAATTATAACAATAGATATCGATGAAATCAATGTTTATCAATAATAACAATGGAACAATATCAATTCATCAACAAATATCGAGATGATGTAGAAAACAATGTATCCAATCAATCCCTTACTTAATAAATTCTTTAACACACCATCTAATTGCTTACCAACAAAAAATGTTGAGTCAAGATGGAATAACCAAGGATGACGTCAGCCTTATTAGGGTTAGTAGTTAGTTAGGGTTTCAATTTATAAGAGTTTGAGAGTCGTTTCAATCACTTTCACTTCAATGTTGGAGGCTAAAGATCAGTGCCTAGGGTTATGGAGTCAAAAGGTGAAGGACACACAAGTTGAAGGGGATGAGATTTAAAGGACAAGAGGGAAAGGTTTCAAGGTGCTGCAATGGCAGGGCCTTGAAGACAGAACCCTAGGGGAGAGAGGCTCACTCCGGTGTTGCTTAAGCAAGGCCTCGTGCTCTCTCCTCCTTCTCGGAAAACGACTAGCTCAAAGACAAGTAAAATCAAGACAAGAGAGTTTAAAGAGGTAGAGTGTTGCAAAGGCAAGGCTCTTTCATCAAACCCTAAAAGAAAAATGGCCCTAGGGGTAGATAACCTAGGCTTGGGACGTCCTCTTTCTCTTGAAATTTAAAAATATGGCTAGCTTAAGGGAGGAAGATAGAAAGAGTGTAGCAATGGCTAGGATCTCTTCTTCTTCTTCAATGGCTTAAAAGGTTTTTCTATCAGGGGACATGAGACAACGACCTACTTGTGTGTTTGTCCCCTAGGGTTTTGATTCAACAATGTATATATATAAATAGAATGCAAGAAATTGAACTACAACCATTCAATCAAGAAGTTTTGCAGAAAAATACTTACAAATCATCAAGAAAATAGCATGCAAACCCTAGTTGTAAACCTTCCTTCAAGAAAAACACCATTAATTGCCAAAAATCTCCTCTCCAAACAAGTGTGCCTTCCTCAAAAT
>ML816974.1:37372-50473 GCA_009831015.1 Picea engelmannii
ATACTCACTTTTTCAAAACCCTAATTTTGGGGTACAGTAACAGTGACGTTTTTCCTCTTGCAGATTGTGCTTTCTTCAGGGTGGCTCTGAAACCATGTTAATGTTTATGCCATTATTATAGTTCTTTGCATTTCAATAAGATAAGAGCATAATAAGAACAAGGTCACTGAGAAATACACATCCACAAGAGACACAACATTTATCCTGGGAAACCCTCTAGGGGAAGAAAACCCGGCAAAAACTTCCTTATCATAAATAGCTTATACAATGTTCAAGAAATAACTCAACCAATACAGAAAAGTCCTCCTCAAGAGATGTGCCATCCTTCTCCTCTCTCCAACTTGTAAATGCAACTTGCCTCATAAGAGAATGAGCAAGTGAAGTGTGTGTTAGAAGTGAGGCGCTAGCCTCTTATTTATATCAATCTGGCACGTGTGAAGAGTCACCATCTGGCAGGGCCGACCTCTCACTCTGGGTGGGTAAACCCACCTTTTATTAATTCTCGCCCTTTCATTATAACTGTTGGGGCCGACTTCTTATTCTGCACATTGTAATTGTCCGATGACCAATCCGCAAAAGGGGATTTGGTCCTTACACAATTACCGACATGATTAATCCTCAATGGGGATTAATCGAATAACAATAATAATAATAATGACATGATTAATCCTCAATGGGGATTTAATCCAATAATAATAATGACAAGATTAATCCACAATGGGGATTTAATCCAATAACAAAATAATAATAAGAATGCTCTTCGCAGTTACATCATTTCAACACTTCATCCACTCACATGTAGGATGTCCTAGCATTTCCTCCAAACTTGGCTTGTAGATTAGTATAATGTCTTTAAGCACTTGTTCGGGTAAAAGGGGTTTTATGCACATGTTTAATAACTTGATGATTGGATGTGATTGACATTGCTATGATCCCTGTGACTTATGAGCCCATGGAGGGCATATTTGTTGATGTTTTAGGACCATACCCGATGGACAGGTACCCAAGTACACATGGGGAGATGATTAGTTTGGACCTCCATGGTGCTGAAAGCCCACCAGATGGATGTTGAGACCCCAGCAGGGGGCACAGACAAATCAGAGGATTTGCACCAGAGAAGAGGAGGACGTTCCACCAGAGGCAGCTTGGCAGACCCGTACCCAGGGGGGTTGTGCCCTTTCCACTAGGACGTAGGCCTTGGAAGGCCCATGACGTCACCTAGGACACCTATGACGCCATCCAGCGCTTATGGAGGTTTTTGGAGGCAGTTATGTGCCAAGTGGCACGTGTGGCAGGTTTCGGAGGCCTAACATTTTACTCCAGGAAGCCAACGTTGGCCTGAAAGGGCCTAACGTCACCCTAAAAGGGCATGATGTCATCATTTATGCTTGATTTAGGGTTTTATTTAGGACATTTAATATAAAACAATATTTTGATGTAAATTTGGCCATGTCGGCCTTTTATGACCTAAAATAAAATTAAAGGTCATTTGTATGATATAAGTAGAGAGATAAAACTCTCTTTTTCTCATCATCTTTCACTCACCCTTTGTTGAGGTCTGAAATTTGCGCCCTCAGTAGGGTTTATTGGCTAAAATTCTAGTGCGCACTTGTTGAAGGAGGGCTATTTTTGGTGTAATTGGCATTTTTCTTGGTGGAAAGTCTACAACTAGGGTTTTGCAAGGATGATACATGGTGAATGTGAGTAAATTTCTGTAATTCTTCTCTTACTTGAATGGTTATGGTGTTTTACTTTACATTTTGTTGGTTTAAGAAATTGCTAGCTCGAACCCTAGGGATCAAGCACATGTTATTGTCCTTGTTCTAATTGCTATCTACCTACTAGATTGTGCCAAGAAGCCATTTTCTCTTGAAGCATTGCTAGGGCCTTTCCATTGCAACACCCTAGTACTTGTCCTTCATCTAGAAGATTTTATCTTATCATTGAGTTAAAGAGGGAGGAAAACTTACTAAGGCCTAGGGTTACCTACACCTTAGTAGTTGTTTTCCCCTAGGGTTTGGTGGTTGAAGCCTTGGCTTACCGACATTTCATCCATCAGTTCCTCTTGTCTTTGGCTCTATCATTATCATCTTGCTCCTTCAATTCTTGCAGCCACTTGTTGACTCCATTTTTCCCTATGAAAGCACTAGTCTAAGACCTCTCTCTTGAGTGTTTTGATCACAACCTTTAAACACCTAAATCTTTGAACAAACTACTGACACCTTCTAACCCTAGATTAGATTGATCTACTAACCTTATTGCTGCCATTATTCAAGTAAGCTACAGCCATATTTTGCAGCATTTAAAGCTTCTTAAAGCAATTGAAAAGATTGACTAATGCATAGCCTTATTTGCTTTCGATGAATGTTGGTGTTATGACATTGATGATTAATCATTCTTGCTCATTTTGAAGCTTTTCTAAAGCATTAATTGTGAAGTATTGTCTTGTGATTATTGCTGTTATACATCTTTGTTTACTTCATCAATATATTAGTCAATTTATTTTATTGAGAAAGTCTCTGGTTATATGAAGTACTAACCAGAAAGTGCTCTTGCAAATATAGTTTTATGTTGCTTTGTTCCGAGCAGGTACACTTCTGGTTTATTATCTTTTTATTGGTTATTTAACCGAACTTTCTGATCGGTGGTGACTTGTGAGAGGGAACCTTTTTACTTGGCCTTTATCCTTTGCCTTCTCAAAACCCCAGGTCACCGGGGAAGTCTCCCCTAGGCCTACCACCCTAAATAGAAAGAGACATCCTATTGAGGTGACAGTGATAGGATTGTCTCCCGTTATGCCAATTGTCTTCATTTGCCTTTCCCTTCTATCAAAGTACAAATTGCGCGATAACATTAAGCACATGGGGATTCTTGGAAGGCGCACAGACATCTCTTCAAGAATCAGAGTCCAGACTAGAGGAGCTCTTTGAGGAGGTTAGTTAGGGTTCCACTACATCTATCTCATTAGAGAGTCAGTTATTTGCTTCAGCTACATTGCCAGAGGATGTTGGTGGTTTGGTAGAGGAGCACCAGATGATGCAGGTGCGTGAGGGATACCCAGGATCGCTGATGATTATGGAGAGATACGACCAGGAGACGTTGGAGGATGTCCATGTGTCACAGGGACCACCATTCATGAGAGGTTCTGAGACAGTTGGTCATACACATACACATGGGGATTCCAGAGCTAGGGGCAGTTATGAGGCCACTTCCATTTGGGTTCCAGGATTGGTTGACATCCATGTAGAGTTTGATCCAGTAGTACACCCAGAATACATGATGATGCAGGTGGATACATGAGCTTGCATTAGTATACAAGGGCATACAGTGATGAGAGTTAGTTCACAAGGGCATGCAGAGCTGTACAGTGGGATCCAGGGAGATGCGTTGGAGTGCAGGGAGGAGACATACTTAGTGGAGCATGGAGATTCCTCTCCCTTGCAGTAGTACATGGATCTGGGAGATCACCTTCTCAGTAGCAACAGTTATATGAGTGATGATGGAGGGAGTTTGATTGACCATGAGTATGTGGAATTACCTACTATTGTACCCGATGGTTTGAGATTAGTGACGAGTACAAGTGATTATTCACCAAGGGTGCTAGTGGATGAGTTCTTGGTCAAGCCTTTGGGGTTGACCAGTGCATATGACACTCCCCAATCCTACATACAATTGCGTGGGACATGGAGAGTTGTTAGACAAATACCTCCTGACATTATATACAACAGGATAGGGGAGGTTCGTCTGAGACAGTCAGATGAGGCTTTGGGCATGATGGAGAGCATCCTCAGTCGTGGGACAAAGTATGTTCTAGAGGTGGATATAGGTTCAGAGTCTCAGCAGGACAAGGACTAGAGTAGAGATGGACAAATGCTTCTGATGAGGTCTATGAGGTTAGTTGGCAGGATGTATGGTCACAGCAGGTAGCGTCAGAGATCTTGAGGACCGTACATGATGTACCTATGGTTGGACAACTTGGCCATTTCAGGACTCATCAGTAGGTCAGAGAGAGATTCTCCTTGGAGGATTTAGGGAATGATGCCAAGAGGCATATGGAGGCATGTTTGGTAAGTCAGTGTCACAAGTCAGGGCATGATTCCTTAGCCAATCGCGTTTCAATGCTGATTTGGGAGAGTATGCTAACTTCTCACAACCTTGGTGCACTAGAGACATATAGTAGGGTTGACTTCATAGGCATATTGCTAGAGCATGGGACACCACAGGCAACAGTGTGGATTGGCAGATAGGTCGAGTTTTGTGATCATGGACTGAACAACATAGCTATCAATATACTACAACCGGAGGATCACAGATTGGTAGACACTGAGATGTATGGTATGGCACCATCAGAGTTATGGGATGCAAGGGTTGGTTCTCTTCTAGAGCACAAGGGAGTTTTAGGGACTAAAATGATTGGTTCCTTCCATTGTTGGGGGAATTTGAGAGCCGGTCGAGATGAGGATGCTATATGGCAGGATGGATCGGCTTGGTTGAGGATCGGGTATATTAGTAGGTCATCTTTTTGGTTAGCAGGGGATCTTGATACTACTGGAGGTAGTAGCTTAGAGATTGACTTGGATGAGAGATTCCTTGAGGGATGGATACTGTATTTACTTGTTTCATTGGTTGGGGGTCTTCAGGAGACTCTTGGTGTTGAGGTCTTACAGGACTATACCTTGCAGGGCACTGCAATTCACATTTTGATTTGGGATCCAGGGATTGGAGTGCTTGGTAGTCCAGAGTTTGATGGAGTTGAGATCCGAGTGGAAATAAAAAACACATTATGGGGTTTAATAACTTGGTTAAAGAGCAGCAGAAGTCTTAGAGCGTGAGCTGACTATTTCCCTTAGAGAGAATTTGCACAGCGAGTTATGTTAGATTTCATCTATGTGGCAATGCTTGGTATTTACATCTAAGTGAGTATAGCCACCAAACATAATTCACATATAAATTTAAAAAGTTGGAAAGATTTTAAATCATAGAAAACTAAGCAGTGCCTTCAAACTATGAAAAGCAGAGGAACCAAACAAAAACCCTCAATGCTCTCAATTTTCATTAGTTCTCAAATTTTACAGAGACACCATAACTTGAATCAAGTCCTATGCGTATAATATTTGAAAAAAATGGGTTATAGAGCAAAGAAGAATATGGAGATAAAGAAGTATAAAATACCAAGTGCTTTGCAGGCTCGTTCACGGCTTCTAACCAGAGCATGAACGTCATATTTCCCCGGGTTCCCCAGCAATAACTTGGTTACCTGACCACAGGTATAAAAAGTGAATAATTTTGATCCATCCATTCTAGATGAACTTTGATCATTTCTCGTATCGTATATTCAAGATAAAATTGCAAGATGGGAGGTAAATTTTACCTGTAATCCAACCCCACTCGTACAACCAACGACCAAGACCTTCTGTAGTTGGCCCTCCATCTTTGCAGTGTGATAAACAAAAAGTATCTACAATATAACCAGATATATATCCCTCGACTTATGCGCCGCCATATGAGAAGTCTTTCCTTCATCTCCACGTTAACGGTTCTATATATTAAATGAATGGAAATGTCACTCTACTTACGCGCCGCCATATTAAATATATCGAAACGTCAGTCTCCTCATGCGCCGCCATATTAAATAAATAGAAAAGTCAACAAACTAATACTAGGTAGGTGTATGCAGTTTGATGGTACCCGTGGTATTGGTGGAGATTTAGTTATGATAATCAACGTGATACTAATTTCAATTTTATCTTTACATTACACTTTAATTTCCTTAAGTCTCGATACTTACTTTTCATATTAAAAAAGTTCATTTTTTAGTATGATCTTTTTCTTTTTTACAAAGGAGAATCGGTAACCACAATCTTATTATTTACCAATTTATTATAAAAGAAGAGTTAAACTCCTATTGCAATCTTTATAATCTTCCTAGATGTCAATTAGGATTTCTCAAGTTTATCTTTACATTGCACTTTAAAAGCAGTGGTAATATAGCATATTTTTGTGTACATTATAATTTTCCTAGATGTCAATTAGGATTTCTCAATTTTATCTTTACATTGCACTTTAAATGCAGTGGTAATATAGCATATTTTTGTGTACAAGGATTTTTTTTTTTAATATTTTTTGGTTTTACAAAGGGAAATCAATTTTAGTATCTATCAACTTATTATAGAAAAAGTGTTCAACTCTTATTGCAATCATTATAATTCTTTTTGGTGTAAATTAGAATTGACACCAAGAGGTGGATTAATGTACTTAACAGAAGTTATCTCGAACTGGCAAGCATTTAGCTGAGATTGATTGGCCGATTGTTCTATCCTTGCTTTTGGGTATGTTAAATTAACGATCCAACGAATTAATAAAAAATACACGGATGCAATACTAAGACTTGGATCTTATAGGAATTCTATTATAAAGGATGTAGGGCCTTGTCAACTTTGAATGCAATTCCTTCACTAAATCTTCTTGGGGTTAAGTGTTTTAGGGAGGGTCTTCATTCTAAAGATGACTTATTCAACACTCAAAGTGAAATCGATTCTCTTGGGAAAAATTTAAAACAAAATATAGCTAGGTCAACACTAACAAGTTCAATTTGGAGTGAATACAAGGTCTCGTTTTAGAGGATCTCATGCTAAACTTGTTTGTCCAAGGTCGTGGACTCAGTGGTTAGATTGGAAATGGGGAAAGCCACAATCTTTTCCAAATACAAGTTTTCTATGGGATATAAATGGCTTTGTGCAAGCCTCAAGGGGTAGCTCAATTGGTTGAACCACCTACCTAAGACATGTTGTCGAAAAGGAGACCATCGGTCACAAGTTCAAAATCGATCAAGTCCCTTAAGGTTTTTAGTAGTTATTGTCACTAGTGGTTGAGTCGCCCTCCATCTAGATAATCTAAGGAAGAGACAAGGATCTCGTGAGGTTTTTCTTTTAAAAAAATTATAAATGATGTTGTTTGAAACCTTTCTTAGAGGGCCAACTCAACAAGTTATGGCCCCTGAAATCCAAACAAAGGACATTGTTATTTTGGATTCACAATATTAGGAAGCAAGCTTTGGATCCCAAGAATTATGGGAGGCATGCCAGCAGATAAAAGGTTGCCTTACCTAGGTGTGTAAAACTTGTGTTGTCTACAATGTGGGTGAGTAGAGACTCTCAAGTAATTATATTGGTTATGTCCCCTAGCCAACTTTGCATGACCCTAGGTCGACTTTGTCTATGAACAAAATCCCCTGCCTCAATCTCTTGGAGTGTTGCCCTATTAGGTCATTGATTACCTTGGACCATTGAGTTCTACTCTATTGGGATGCTTGTTAGAGTTGAAATTATATGTTGGATTTGGAAGAAGCATAATTATGTTGTTTCTTATTTGACAATCATATCAAAGACTTTTTCTTAGTATGAGAATGCACTAACTTGTACTAGCTTGTCTATGCAAATCAAGGTGTACCATGTGGAAATTAAGTGTGGAGATGGAGTGTCTCCAATAACATCTAGATTTTTGGGATGCCCTCCCCTCTACCATGAAGAAGGAACTGCATGGCCCTTCTCAACCCACTTCAGTGAGTTCTCATAAAGGTGACAGTGGACCTTGCTACCATGGTAACAAATAGGACTACAAAAGATGTGAGTGCAAGAAGAGTTGGCCCCCAACACCACTCCACCATGACAAGTAATTATTGACACTAGCATTGGCTATCTTTGAAGGGCCTAAACCTCATGAGTGTTACACCCATTATTGGGAGCTAGTGTAGAAAACAAACACTAACCCCCCAGTTATTAGTTTGGTCCCTACTCTGGATGATCATGACCAATCCCTTATGATGCTCACATGAATACATTTTAGTTTGTCTATGCTCAAGTTGTAGTGTTATGTTTATTGGTTTTATGTCTCTTTGAACTTTGTACTCTTAGTTAGTATGTGTGTGGCTACAAGGGTTTTAGCTTAAGGAAACACAAGTTGTTTTATTTTTAGATAACTCTCACTTATGTTCATGGATGTTACGTGTGCAATGGGCCTTTTTTGTGTTGAAATGTTGTACAAACTATTTATATTAATAGTCAAATGAAGGTTTTATGGAAAACAAAAAGGTGTAGAAGAATTTGATGTTGTAAATATGCATGTTATAACTCCTCAAGAGAACACTTTACTAGATTCATTTGTAGGCCTTACTACTTCCTTCATTTTACATTTTATTGTTCCTTAGATTATTACCTTCCCTTGTATTTGACATTAGTTGCAAGGATTATTGTGATTTCACATTGGTTATGAGGATTTATTTATGGCAACATATACGTTGCAATATATTATAAGGAGGTAATGGCTCCCCTACTAACATAATGATTGATTGGTTAAGAAGTGATTATGATTCCTTGATTTTTGTGGCATTTTGGAATGGCTTTTATGACTATAAAATTTCCTCCTAAGTTCTCTATGACTGTACAATCTCCTATTCCATCTTGGTTGTGAGGATTGATCTACGGAAGGTATAAACCTTAGTTACAAGATGATTATACTTGCTTGCTTGACCTCCCCCTCCTTCCTTCATGTGGCATGTGTCTAGAACAACAACACTCAAATACATCCACATTGTGGCATCTTAGAATAGCTTCGATAATTATTAAATCTCCTTCCTTGTTTCCAACCTATATTTTTTTACACCCTTTCTTCCATAAAACACATAAAGGTTGTATACACCTACCTTGTGGCATCTTAAAATAGTTTCAATGACTATAAAATCTCCTTCCTCATTTTTAACTTAAATTTTGTTTAAATCCTTGATTTGAAATTGGATCCTACTAATGGAGACAAGTTGAACTAGAGAAAGTGCATAATGGTTGGAAGTAAGGCATTGGCTAAGTAGTTGACATGTCAACTAGACAAGTGATCAACTAAGGTTAAGTTAACTAAAAAAATTAACTAGGCAAGTGTCGACAAGGAAAGAACTTACATAATATAACTCTAGGAAAAATCAATTAGAAGAGCACATCATCAATTAGAGAATGGGGACAATGAGTGCATGTTAATGGAACATGTCGAAGGGCATGGAGATGGTTAAAGACATGTTTGGCAGGTAGTTTTTATGGAATTGTAGTCAAAAAATAGTCATCCAAATAGGATGTTGTTGGTGGAAGCGTTGGTCAATTGGAATGCAGTTGACAGTTACCATGAAGCTCTATTTTCCCATAATAGTGTTCTCAGGGACTTGCCACTAAACCTCAAAGTAACAATTAAGTGTATGGGTGATAGTCATAGAGTCATATAGTTCCACGTTGGTGCCACATCAACAATAATTATCAAACTAATTGATTGTTCATTTGGAATTATCGTCATTCTATGGAATCATTAGCTTGTAGACCACACTTGGATAAATCATAAGGATAAGAATAGGAATGACTCTAACTTCTTGATCATTTTATGAAGAAGAGATGGTAAAAGGGAGAAGAGGAGATGATGTAATTGTAGTGAGTCTATGCATGTTTGTGAGAGAGAAGACATGGAGAGGTCAAGGCACACTAGGCAATCCTCAGACTAAGACAAGCACATTAATGGTTAATTGTAATAGAGAGAGTTGAGAGAAAGATATAATACGTGCAATTGGGGAGACACAAAGATCAGTACCATGGTGAGAAGATGAAGGATTGAAGACCCCTAAGGCCGAACTCAATGACTATTGTTCAACAATCCTTTGATTGTTAGTAGAGACATTGGTGACAGAGAACTAGAGGTAGAGACTAGTTGGTTGAAGGGTTGGTAGGTTTTGGTTAGAAGGAAAGCTAGAGGAATTCATGAAGGAACCAACAAAAGAAGCTAGTATTCAATTAGAGGATTGAGTGAATGAATGTTCATTTGGAAAGTCGATTGAGGGATTGCAACCAAAGAAGCGGTTTGTTGAGGAGAGGAGGAGGAATTTCCTTGGGGAAAAGAAGGCCTTGATTCTTATTACCAAGAGTGTTATGCATTGTAAATGCAACACTATGGGTGTAGAATTCTAGAGGTCGTGAAAATTTACAATTGTAAATATTTGTTGGTCAAAAAAATCTTAGGCCTAGAAAAATATATTGGAGTTTCTTTCCAGCAAGGGTTCTCCTCAAAAGTGTTGTTATACCATGTGTGAATGTTGTGTGTATAGAGTTATTATATTTAAATTTTAGTTTTGTTGTTTTCTAACTAAGAGAAAATTATAGGCCATAATATTCACAAGACATCATATTTGATTTATTGATTCCAATTTGAGTGCCATTAGGATATTTTGACTTACCCACTAGATTATGTATTAAATGGTATCAAAGGCATAGATTTGTGAATATGTGGAGTTGTAGCAAGGCACCCATGAGAAAAAATCTCAAGAGAGAGACTTCAAGAAATGTAGTAGATCAATTTGTAAATCCAAGAGGATAATGAACAATTGAGAAATATAGTTTGACCATTGGAGAAGAAGAATGAAGAGTTGCAGAAAAATTTGGAAAGCCATGTGAAACATCCTGAGGAGTAGCATGTCCAAATTGTGGACAAACTATGACAAGATTTGGTTGACAAGGAAGCCATATTGGCTAGTCTTCAAAGGGAGTTGGAAGAGATGAAGAAAGAGAGAAAGCTTGCTCCAACTCAAGATACACAATCCATGAACTAAGGAAATTGTGGTAAGAACTTCTTCTTCATCCCTTGCTCAATATGAATCAATGAATTATCCTTTTAGTAGTTTTGAAGTTCATACCAAAAGGATAGGCTCAAATATTCTACAAATGATGAGTTTCGATGGTCAAGGGATAGGTAAGAATGGAAAAGGCATGAAGAGTCCCATTGTGGTGAACTCTAGACCACAACATATTGATTTAGGGCACTGTGGTGGTAAGGTAGATGAGGGTGAATGTTCCAAGATAGTATTAAGTAATGTGCTAGTCTCAAATATCATCTTTGTGAAGGCTCAAGATGGAGGAAATCCAACAAATCCAAAAGAAGAGAAAACCATGAAGAATGATCAACAATGTTGTGCAAGCTCTAAGCAAGGAAAAAAGAAGGCAACCCAAGCACCTATGTACATTCCATCATTTAGAAGACCAAGCAAGGGACCAAGAAATCGTGAGGGGAAACAAGAAAGGTATGTGAAAAATAAGATCAATGACTTGTTTTCATTATAAGAAGAAAGGCCAAAAGGCACACTAATGTTGGTATTTGTTTGCTTATTCCTTTTGTGGATTGAAAACTTATTGTGCAGTTGAGTGTTGGAGGAAGTAGTTATTGATACTGAGAGGGGGGGTGAATCAATATCAAGTACAATTTAACACCTTTTAAAACTTTAACTTTTCAATCAAATAAATGCATCCCAATATGCAATAAAGAGAAGAACAATAAATACATAGTGCACAACAAATTAACGTGGAAATCCATGGAATGTTTTTCTTATATAATAAAAAGATTACATTCATAGAAATATACAACTTCCAAGATTCTCCAGCTCCAACTGGAAGGAGGATTCAACCTCCTAGTTTATAGGCTCCAACCTGAAGGAAACTACAACTCCTTAGATTCTCGAGCTCCAAATAGAAGGAGGCTCCAACCCCCTTTCCTTGCCCCTTCCTTCCACCCTCAAATATGTATATAAAAGAATCAACCTATCACGGTCACTGTCAATATCACTATCACTATCACTGTCTCTGTCATCATCATTGATACATCATTATCATCAAATTGGGTCTACATAGACTGTCACTGTCACTGTCACTATCTCTGTTACTATCATTGATACATCATCATCATCAAACTGAGTCTACATAGAGATCCTGGGTCCACACATAAACCCCAACAACCGCATAGAAACATTTGCAAAGAATCTACCTTCTATACTGAACATAGTTACCAACTTAACGAGAACTCTACATAGTTCTCATTTTGGGGGGAGGGGGGGGCGTCACATTTTTTACCTCATTTTGAAAATTTGTGCTACTAGTAGCACCACCCCTCCATTTTTAGGTTGTTTTTTGATATTTTAAATCTTCTTATCCAGAATGTATCCACATTATTTTTTTTACGATGGTTAAAATTTAAACCCTTCACATTAACAACTGATGTCAGTGTGGACAAAGGCCGTAAAATTTACCCTCGAATAAAAAAGTGACGCTAGCAGTAGCAATGTTTTTTTTTTGAGTTGAAATCATAACCTATTTAAAACTGTGCCCTCGACAATTTGTATCATCGTCGATAAACAACTCAAAATAGGCTCATGAATCATTGTTTAGATTTTTGTTTTTTATTTTTTTAAATTTACATGAAAACAATAAATAAATTGGAAAAAAAACTTCACTAGTTAGTTTAAAAAAAACAACAAAATTCATTTAGAAAAAAAAACTAACTCAATTTTTTTTTGTTTTGAAAAATTAAAAACTAAAAAACTAAGAAAAAGAAAAAAATTGAAATTAAAAAAAAAAATTAAAAACAAATCTATATTAAAAAATAATTAAAGAAAAACTTAAAAGGAAAAAAAACCAAAAAATTAAAAATATATGTAAAAACTAAGAGAAAATGAGTAAAAAAAAAGTTAAAAAACAAATTTATGACAAAAATAACTTTAAAAAACCATATAAACCTAAAATTCAAAATTTAAAAAATATATTAAAAAACACTTAAAATTAAAAAAAATAAATTATATTAATTTTTTTTAATTAATAAAATTAAAAAAAAAATTATATTAAAATTAAAAAAAAAATTGAAATATAAAATTTCATAAAAATAAATTTAAAAATTAAAAATTATACATAAAATGATATATTTTAAATTTAAAATTATACATAAAACACCATATATCTTAAATTTTATTCATCCCAAGAGAATGAAAATTTACATTATATATAGAACATGGACTCTCTATATCTTTGTTGTAGTCCGCAGACATTAAAAAAAAAAGATCATAACATAAAAACCCAAGTTCTGAGTTCTTCTTTACAAAAAATAAATGACATCAATATATTTTTTTTTATAGTTACAACTATAATTTTATATATATTTTATTTTTTTTAAATAAAAATTTATATTTAAATTATTAAAAAAAAAATTAATATAAAGTTTTAGCTTAGGAATTTTTAATATTTTTTTATTCTAAAT
>ML816974.1:62101-84892 GCA_009831015.1 Picea engelmannii
AAAAGAACGTATTTTTTTTTTAAATTATTGTTTTTCGTGGAAATTTTAAATTTTTTTCATTTCTTTTTAGTTTTTCTTTGTTTTTCACCATTTTGTTAATTTTTTTTTCTTTTTTTAAATTTGGGTTTTGAATATATTTTTTAAAATGTGTTTTTGTCTTCATTAAAAAATATATATATTTGTGAAGATTTTTTCCTTTCTCTTTATTTATTTTTTAATGTAAATTTAAGAAAAAAAAGTTATTAAATAAATTTTCAAGTGACCATTTAGGATCCAATTTTGGGTTTTTTATTTGTGTAGGAATTTGTTGTCAAGGCCATAGTTTTAATTAGGTCGTAATTAGCTGCAATTTTAACATTTAGAAAAAAACATTTTTTCTTTAGGTAACATCACGTTTTTATTTAGGTGTTGATTTTAAGGTTTTTCTTAGCAATTATTTTATGTTTTAAGCCCATGCTTGAAAAAAGTTGTAATTTTGACTTGGTTAGAAAAATGGGTGCTACTGGTAGCACCACTTTTTGATTTGGGGGTTGATTTTAAAGTTTTTTTGAGCAGCCATTTGATCCTTTAAGCTCATGCTTGAAAAAAGTTGTAATTTTGACCTGGTTACAAAAAATGGTGCTACCGGTAACACCACTTTTTGATTTGGGGGTTGATTTTAAAGTTTTTTTGAGCAACCATTTGATCTTTAAGCCCATACTTGAAAAAAATTGTAATTTTGACCTGGTTACAAAAAATGGTGCTACCGATAGCACCACTTTTTGATTTGGGAGTTGATTTCATGTTTTTTATGCAAACATATGGGTTTTAAGGGCTAGAGTTCTCGTTTTGAGGTCACAATTCTCATCAAGTTGGTGACTATGTTACACGTGAAATTTAGTTCAATGGGAGACTTAGCTTGCCTTTCCTCACTAACACAAACATCCAAAATATGAAAAAATAAGACAAAGTCATGCCTTAATTTGGGTTGCCAAGTTCATTATGGCACTATTATTTTCTCACTCGAGGGTACACTTCAAATAGTCTTATATGATTGCATTGACACTCATTTGTAAATGCACGATTTTTTATTAGAAATCATTTTTTTTTGTTAGAAATTGGAGAGGAGGATTGTACATTGGTATTTAGTTTGTCAATGATCATTATTATATATGTATACGTTATTAAATTTTTTCTTATTTAAATTTTATGTGAGCATTATTATTTGACAATTAATAAGCACTTTGCACACTAGTAATTAATACTATATTTATGAGGATATTTATTGTTAGATTTAAAATAAATTTAAGTTCGATCATATACATGTCCACAAACACAATTTTAATTGTTCTACCAAAGAGTACATACTTAAGATCCAATGGTATACATCCCCACAAACATCTGTTAAGGGGTGCAAACATAGGAGTAAATTATTCACCTTGTCACCTCATGATACCTGATTCAAAGTAGCAATGGTACATTAATTGTTTAGTAATATAAGACTACACACACATTCCACAAACACAACCTCAATTTCTCTACCATATACATTCCCACAAACACAACCTTAATTGCTCTAACAAAAAGTGAATACTTCAAATCCAATGATATACATCCCCATAATCACAACATTCATTGGATTTAATTGGAGATCCAAAACATTGAATAATAAAAAAGATTTAATTGGAGATCCAAAACATTGAATAATAAAAAAGGCCACTGTGGATTTTCCAAACAATCTCAATATTAATTACTCCGTTAAAAAGTGCATACTATTGGCATTATTTAGTAATATAAAACTAAACTTTCCTAGTAACTTGACTTCTCAATAATACCACCTCTATGCGTTTTTCCCATGTTCCATAATATAATCTAGTTGTTAATTTTCTCCATAATCCAATGTGTTATTGGATCCTTCCTCGGATTCTCAAAATGCTTAATTACCATAAACAATAATTTGTTACATTGTTCATTCCTTGCCCCGGTACCTACTAAACCATAACTATATCTTAGTGAGGATTTATTGTAAAAAATAGTAGTATTTTGCTTTGCCCCACAAAAACAAGTGTTTGTTTTAGTCGGCTGCCTATCTATGTCGCTATTTTTTATTAAAAAAATCAAACAAATATTGCATTATCAATTTATCAAACATAGTTTCAATACAATTAACTTTAATTTTTTCAAAAATCCTTAAAATGTTGTTATTTTGATATTTCTCAACAAATATGGAAATGCCAAATGTGTATGGTGATTTATGTATAATTTTATTTTTAAAAGTTATTTGATATGATCTATTTTTATTTTACTTACTGAATTGCTATGTGACTTGCATTATTTCATTTCATAATTTTTGAAATCATAATTTACAACATAATTTTGAGTTCTATATCTTAGGGAGGCAAGTAATTTATGGCATATGCATATTTAAGTTTTGCATATGTTTATTTAGGCTTTGCATATGCATATTTAGGATTTGCATAAATAACTGAACACATGTTTTCTCTAATATTACCCTTCCACCCCCATCCTCATATCAGGGTGAACATCGTAAATACAAAAAGACCAAGGAGTCCTTCATGCCATAATTTCTTTCAGAGGGACTTTCTACAGTGTAACGTGAGAAAAATGTATAATTCCTTTCATGTTTTAACATGGAGTTGACAATTGACAGTTAAAAAAATATTAATAACATAAAAATATTTCAATGTTTAGGGATCAAATTTTTTGAGGTACAAAATTATATTAGAGTACAAACTTGAGGAAAGGTGTGCACCTTAAGAGATTTGATCCCTCTTGACACTTGATAGATTCGAGATTATCCTAATTATCATTTAATTTAACATCTATTCATATAATTACGATCATAACTGGTTTTATTTTGGAAATAAGATAAAGAGTTTCATAATGACTTGATGACAATACATCTAATAATAATGTCTTCATTTGATCTCCATAATACAATAATTAAGCCTTTTGATTGTTAATGAAAGTGCTCTAATTAAAATATGGCAAATGTTTATTGAGGGATGGTATCCCTATCAACATTCACCCACAACTACCAATGATTTGTTAGTATTATCATATCTTAACATACATTAATAAAACATATTTAACACTTCAATATTGCTTTAGCCAAAAACAAACTGATATACATTGTTGGAGTTAATCCTTTTGGATTTTTCAATCGTTGGCAGCCCATACCTGTTATAGGTAACACTCCTCTCAATTAACAATTATGACGGCTACTCACAGAGGCATCGTAATATAAGATATTGATTGGATTTCTTCTTAGTTACTTCCTTATTTACCTATCTGAAAGCAATATTTTAATAATTTAAAATATAACAACAAATTATATTTCGTGAATTGTAAACCCTAAATACAAAACCTTACGATAGTAACACTCCCTTCAATTAACAGTTTATTCTACAAAATATATCTATACATGTGAACTATAAACCCTAAATACAAAACCTTAGGGTAGTAACACTCTCGTCATGCTCTAGAATATACCATACCATACATATACCTGTTTTTTTTAGAAATAACACATTTTTATTATGCAACAACTGCCTGTTGACTTGCAGCTTGACTACCAAAAGGAGCTAGGAAATTTATGATACATATTTTATTTTTCTCCTCTTTGCTTCGTTGCTTTCTTTCGATTCCTTTATTCCATGAGAATTCAACCTCTATAATCAATTCAATTCAGAAACCTGACTTGTAGGAAATTAAACCATCACCCACATGCCTTCATTTAAATTTAGATGGAGTCCACGCTCGGATAGGTATAGTTAGTGTGAATTGATTGAATTGTTAGTGCACTGGTTAATTAGTTTTTATTCTATGTGGAAAGAAATGAAGCTTATTATTGAAGGTGTTGTAAATTTTACAACATGGTCATAGTGGATAAATTGTATCCCACCTCCCAAGCCATGGAGGTGTTCAAGAAACAGGAAGAAGGCGAGCACCAGTTGAGCTACTTTTGTAAAATTTGTAGCAAGATATTTGTTGCAGGAAGAGCTCTTCATGGTCACATGAAATCCCAACCTCCAGGGGTACAACCAAACTCACTGAATCTGAATTTAAGAAGAGCATGAAGCCGAGAGATTCGGATGAAAAAGCGATATAGGAAAGAGATGATGAAGAGGGTTTGGATGACAATGCGAGAAATCTAACGTATTCTCTCCAAGGAATCCCAAGTGTAGCTGGTGTTCTGGCATTCGACTCCAAATCCATTGATTCTTCTATAAATTGTGATCTACTTGGGAAGGAATTCAATTCCTGGAAAGGCCTCTTTGGATTACACATTAGGAAGAAGGCGAGCACCAGTTGATCTACTTCTGTAAAATTTGTAGCAGGAAGAGCTCTTCATGGTCACATGAAATCCCAACCTCTAGGGGTACAACCAAACTCACTGAATCTGAATTTAAGAAGAGCATGAAGCCCAGAGATTCAGATGAAAAAGCGATAGAGGAAAGAGATGATGAAGAGGGTTTGGATGACAATGCGAGAAATCTAACATATGCTCTCCAAGGAATCCCAAGTGTAGCTGGTGTTCTGGCATTCGACTCCAAATCCATTGATTCTTCTATAAATTGTGATCTACTTGGGAAGGAATTCAATACCTGGAAAGGCCTCTTTGGATTACACATTTGACTCCAAATCCATTTGTGTATTATATAATACACATGTAATAATATAACATATGTATTATATAATACATATGTTATAATATAACATGTAGTAACTACATATTACATGAAATTGTGATCTACGTGGGAAGGAATTCAATTTCTGGAAATGCCTCTTTGTTCACATGAAGTGCTACTCCTACACCTATCAAGATAGTGGTGACGCTTATCTTGAACAATAGTGTTGTACATTTCTTCATTTATAGATATTTTTTTATGTAATTGAGTTGATTTATATTTATACTTTATATAATGTAAAAGTTATAGAGTTTATGTTGTTTGGGCTATAGAGCTCAACTATGTATCTATCTCCATAAAACAATTAAAAAAATTATGGTTAAAACATTTTAATGGTGTGCTAGTCAGTTCAAGGGAGGTGTGTAATTCCTTTTGTCCTTAACATGGAGTTAACACATGATATGTGTGTGTGTGTGTGTGTGTGTGTGTGTGTGAAGAAGAAACTAATGTCCCATTAAAATATGATGTCAAGTGTTGGAGGATATGGAGAGAGATTGGGGGTTGAGTAATCCAGAAGAGAGGGGAATTTCTAAGAGAGGGGTCCAAGGGAGGAATACCCATGTATATTAATTCAAACCCACTTCTTAAAATTATTGTTGGTTTATGAAATTTTTAATTTCTGATTGGGTGTTCTGAAATCCAATCATTAAACACATGTAAGAGGGTTGATGTGAAAAGTCACATCCCATAGTTATGAGAGCATGGGGGGTGAATACAATCAATATTGGGGAGTGTGAGAGTCAACTTGCATGGGGGGAAAGAAAATGTGTATGGGAAATGAGAGAAGTTTTTACATGCGGATTTTGGGACATAAGGAATCCAGGTGGATATCGGTGGCCACCTGCCTATTCCAACTGGCTCAAAACAATTTTCTAGCAACTTACTATTTTTAGCAGTTTTTCGGTTCCTAAACATCCGGGGCCATTTTGAGGGCCTAAATGAAGGTTTTTTGGGATGCTATAATTGAATCTCTTCGAAGATACCTTTCCAACAAGATATTATGCACCCAAAACAAAGATCGTATGCCAAAGTTATGCCCCTGGGAAGTTGATACACCAAACTACCCAAAACGGGGTCCGCAAAACTATTGGCTTTTCATCTTCCGGGGTTAGGGTTTTGGATTTATTTATGATAAAAATTCTTTTGGAGCCTCATTGTAAAATCATCTTCTTGCGAATGTGAGTATCCTTCACATCTCTTCTCATAGATAAGGTGCCACCATTCTAACGAGTCTTTCACTCTATATTTCTACAGTTTTGTACATTTTGCTCTTTAATAGAAATTGTGTATTAATGTATATCTGTGTTTATGGTTGCATCTCTGATATATTTATTTTATATTATTGGTTATCCAAGATATATTTGTACATTTATTTATTATATCTTTGCTCTCATTTCGTGCCGAAAATAATATGGATCAGGGGAGGAGTGAGTGTTGGAACTTGGAGACAACAATGGTGGACATGTTAGTAGTTGTTTGGATCTATTGAGGAATGAAGAACCAAGCTGTTAGGCTTGCTGAAGAACCAGGTTATTAGTATTTAAGAGTGAACTCATGGTGTGTGAGTTTCACTGGAACAACAAGCTTGTTGTTGTTTTGTTTCCTAGTAGTTTTCCTAGTAGTAAGTTCCCTTGAGTTTTCGAGTAGTGAGATTTTTAGTTTCTTGCACCAAAGAGACCCTAATAAACAAATGGGACGCCTGATGGAATGAGAAAAGTGAAGGGATACATTCCTTGGGTTGGGCAATTCAAGAAGAAGAGAGCTGGTGGAAAATCAGGATAGTTGTAGAATAATGCCAATGGGTTGTGGTATTTTCTGAGTTGTGAGTGGACAATGAGAGACACCCTTTTTTGTGGATTCCTAACCCCAACTTGGGGGTGAATTTTTGTTGAGATATTGAACACCAAATTTATGTTTAGGTGGAATGTTCGTCCCAAGCAATTGGTTTCACAATTGTTTAAAAAGATAAGTGTTTATCTGTTTTCTAGTTATTTTATGAACTTAACTACTGTGCATTTTACTGTGTATGAGAATGAATTTATTAGCTTCATTCATGTTATTTTAACATGTTGTATTTGCATTTAAATAACAATATCAACAAATCGCTAAATCTATGTGTTTTTCTGTAGCTGGTAAGCCACAATATATGTTAGAAAAACATTTTATTTTTATGTGTATTCTGCATGTAATGAACATCGATCAAACTCAGAACGTTACAGATTGGTATTAGAGCTCAAGGTTCAACAATGATATTGTATGGGCCCAGACCCTTGCAAATTTGGTAGAAATTCATTGTTGCGGAGTCACCTATGATGGATTTGGGGAAATTGGTAAAACCAAAGTGTGACTCCCAAAAATTTATGAGCAATTCAGATCGAAATTTCCCTTAGAATCACCTAAGAGGTGATTAAGGGCGTTAATATGAAAGTTGCAGAGTTAAATTCAACTTGGAAGGTCAAATTTTATGTTTTAATGACAACTGAAGAAATTGGGAGAGTTTGATGAATCGATAATTGAGATCCATTTTCGAAGTTTGGAAAAATGGAGAAAATCAATGGTCGATATCCATTTTCGGAGTTGGAAGAATAGAGCAAATTGATGGTTGATAGTCATTCGTAGAGTTGGAAAAAGTATGGTGAATCAATGGTCGAGATCATTTTGACTTGGAGATGGACGAACCAGATTCATCCTGAATTTTGGTCAAAAATTTCTAATTATCAGAGTTCGACGAAATTCATAAGTAAATTTAGTTCACTAAGGGAAATTTTTTAGTCATTGGTCGGGTCGGTAAAATTGATGAAGTGTTTCGATTGACCAAGAGAAATCATTGATCACCGATGGTCAAGTTAGTGAAATTAGTGAAGCGTTTCAGTCGATCAAGAGAAATCATTGATCGTCGATGGCTGGTTCAACAAAATCGACAAAGTGTTTCAATCGATCAAAATAAATTGTCGATCATCGATGGTCAAGTCGACATAATCAACAAAGTGTTTTGTTTGTCCTAAGGAAATTTTTGATCGTTGATGAAGGGAAAGAGGAGGATGAGGTGTCATTCCATGTCATCATCCATGTTTCATGCCACATCATTTTCCACATGCCATTCCACGTCAACATCCACATGTCATGCCATATCAATATCCACGTATCATGACACGTCATCCAGGTTTCCACATCAACTAAGGACATCATCGATCATCGATGGTCGGGTCGGCAGAATAGGTGAGGTGTTTCAATCGACCAAGAGAAATTGTTGATCGTCGATGGAGCAATTGAGGTTCAGAAAAAAATGTGAACAAGTTTGGATTGCCAAGGAAAATTGTCGATCGTCTATGGGGTTTCAGATGTTGGAGAATCAATGGTCTAGATTACTTTCGAGTTGGCGATCAATTATGGAGATTCATCCTCAGGCTTGGAAAAAATTTAGCGGATCAATGTCTAGGATTAATCATAAATTTGAGATCAATGAATCAGATTAAAATACTATTACAACAGTAAAACATTCATTTTCTACGAAAAGATTCTAGTTTTTTAGGGCATCAACTTGCGAAGACATTTTGAGGGCCTAAACAACATTTTTAGGTGGTCGAAACTGAGCGATCTATGTGTATATTTGGTACACAAAATATTTGTTGTTTAAAATAAAAGAGCTCAGTGAGAGATTTCCAATAAGCTATTTTGAGCGCAAAATAGAGCTAGCATGAGGAAGTTATAGATGAAATAGTACAATACATATTTTCGACACCAATTTACTTCCAAAAAGCATAACTCCTTGTTTAGAAGTCAATTTGAGACATAAGAGTAGTCAGTGGAAATCTCATGGACCATATAAGACAACCATGGAACCATATTTGGAATAAGGGTACATTAAATTGTACATGATGAGAGAGAAGACACCTATAGCAGTAAGGGGTAAAGATGATAAAAAATTTAAACATATGCATACCATAACTATTAGCTCAGAGCTTGGATTTGGGAAAATGAACAGTCAATGGAAAGGTCTTGAGGAGGATAAAAAATATATCCACCCATAATTTTTAATTGAGCATTACAATTTCTTAGAAAAATTGCAGCATTAAAGATAGGTCAATGAGTGGAAATTGCAACTTGAGAAGGTTGTAGCTTTTTTCTCAGAAATCAAAATGATGAATGAGTACAACCATTTTAGAGATATTTCAGAGTGGAATGTGTCTAAAGAACCAGATTTTGGACTAGTGAATTTGTGTTCTTCATAAATTGAAATGAATAATGGGCTATAGTCTAATTATGAAATATTTTATATTATGCATAACTCTAACAAAAGTTTTTGCATGCACATTTCTTACATAATTAAAGGTATATGAGGGAATATTTGGTTCCCATATGTGAAATACAGATATGGAAGATGCCCAAAGATGTTACAACCATGAGGAGGAGATTAGAGGTTTACATGTCAACATGGGAAATTATGAGACATAGTCCAATTGAAGAAGAGGTAGAGAGGAGCCTATGGAGTTCAATGTAACTATGAGAATCTTGTAGAGAGAAGTGTAGAGCTATAGGGAAGATAATAAAAAAATTATGAAAGCACAAGAAGCAGGAAGAGATACTTCAGAGTCTGAATATGTTGTAGAGGCAAGCCAATAAATACTTGTTGATGTGAGGAATGACTATATCCTCATTCAAGCAATTTTTAATCTCACTAAGCTAGGTGAGATAGACAAGATTGTCACCCTGGGATTATAGTCCATTCAAAAATATCAATCATCCCTCAAGAAATAATTCCTTGGGCATAATGCTATTATCATATTTGTATGCTTGTTGTAAAAAAAATTTTATAAAATAGAAAAGTGCTTGTAAATGAAGTTGATAAGAGTTTAAATGAATAAATACAAGAACACATTCATTGAAAACCAATACACAACAAGTATCAAATTGAGAAGAAATCAAAAAATGATTTTATTGATATATTTTCTGAGTTACAACCAAGCTTCTCTCTACAAACCCATGCGAGAGTTTGGATCAAAATTAGACTTAGAATTCAAAGATGTAATTTTGAATCACACAAAGAAAAATGGTGTCTCAAAGTAAAAGACCAAGAGTGGAAATAAACTAGATCAATCCAAGCTATAGGCGCATCATAGAGTTTACTCTACAAAATAAGCCTTAATCAACACTAAAATTGAATTCAAAAATTCTAATAAAACTAAATAGACTATGAAGATAAATGACTGACCTTCTGAAGCATGTCATTGTTGGCACCCAAATTTTTGGGTAAATATCGTGCATGTGCACAAACCAAGTTGTGCACATCTATTCCAATTTTGTGTACACTCAAGCAACTGCATGATGGGTGACATGAGGCATGTGCTAGATCAAGTTTTGTTAATGCACACCAGTTCAAGTTCCGCCAATGCACACCTGTCTGAGTTTTTTGATGCACACTATAAATTAAAAGACACTGCATGCACATCAGAATCAAGAAAAAAATCTTCGGGAAATTTCTTAAATGATCACTACAGGTAGCACGAGGGATCGTGGAGTAGTAAGAAAATGAACTGGAAAGGTACTTGAGATTTCCATGATTCCAAAGAGGCTACGTGGAATGCATGCGGGGGACAAAATCATGTGGAACTAACAGTTAGAGGAGTGAGTGGGGCAGAACTGAAAGTGACAGAGCGTTAGAGCCGAGAAGTAGTAAAAGGGAGAAATGATGAAAAAAATAAGGTTGTTGTTGGTTGTTGATAGATGTGGGTATTATTGTTAGTCCAAGTCTTTGAGCTCGCTATGAGCCTATGTTTGTAATGTCTCCAATTGTAAGTCTGATTCTATCATATCTACAGAGTTCGAAAGAAAGCGCATGGCACTATGTAATGTAACACTGATAAAATGTATAAGAGAGAAGGGATTTGTTGTCAATTGATGAGTTTCTTAATGTATGTCTGTGATGGTTGAATGAAGATAATAAAGATGCAGTGATTTTGGCCTTATGATGTGTTTTTCATGTGTCAATTGAATGCGTGTGTTGTTGTATATTGTTAGTTATTAATTAGTTTGCAATGAATTGTATGAATGCCAACTTAGATAGATTTCTGTATAATTAGTCTTTCATCACCAACATAAGACTAGATGGTCTTTGTGATCCTCATAGCATCTCAGGTGAGACCTTCTTCAATATTTGGATAAGGATTGATATGTTTATGCTTTGGTGTTTTTTTGGTTGACTTTGGACGAACCCTAGGTCCTCAACCCCCATGAACGCTGGGTCCTCAACCCCCCAATGTTAAGAAGGATGTGCGCAAGTGTGAACGACCCAACAAATGGTTCTATTTTCGGGACCTGAAGGTTTTGTATTGAATGATGAAGGAAAAGATTGAGGTGGTATCCATGGAAGAAATTCAAGATTGGTTGACTGCAACGAAATATGAGTTTTCTCGATGGGAAAATCAAAGTTTGAATACCAATGTGAAGTGATCATATATGAAAACTAGTTTTATGCAAAAATATAAAAATGTGCTTTTAGTAAGGAAGAAGTAGAATCCCTTGGCCATGTCATATCCAACGAAGGATTCAAGGTGGATTTGAACAAAATAAAACAAAACATGGAATGGACAAAACCAAATAACATATCAAAATTAAGAGGATTCCTAGGATTAATAGGTTATTATTGAAGGTTTATTAAGGACTATGCTCATTTGACCACACCAGTATCAAACATATTAAAGAAAAACAAATTCCAATGGAGTAACAAGGTGTAAGAATGTTTTGAGCCATTGAAAACGATTATGTCATATACACCTGTATTATCAACCCCCTATTTTACAAAAAGCCTTTGTATTAGAGTGTAATGCTTCAGGTTTTGGAATAGGCGCAATGTTAATGAAAAATGACCATTCGATAGCATTTGAGAACCAAACTCTCAACAAAAGGAAAAGCTTAAAATATACATATGATAAAGAAACACTCTCCATTATAAATGCATTAGCTAAGTGGTAACAATATCTCTTGGGAAGTAAATTCTTGATATGTACAGTGTTAGCACATGGGATGTGTAAGGATCAAAATTTTAAATTTCTAGTTTTGACTCATAGGATCTTTATTGTTTAGGTTTTGAGTCATGTCTTATGTCAATAAATCATGTTTGATTCTTTCATGAGAAAATAATTTTGACCTTAGTCCTTGTAAGAGTATTGGTGTCATGATATTGTTCATAATAATGAAATTAATAGGGGACAACATTGGTCACACCCTTGGTCTTAAACTTATCATTACCATGTGTCTTGTCTCAAAGGGGTGTACAAAAGGTTCCTTGTGTCGTTTTCAACCATTTGAGGGTCAAATAAAGTGTCAAGTCTACTTGTTGCAAACTTACCTGAAAGTTTGTAGCATATCAATAAGTACCTCATGCACTAATCAAACATCATTATGCCTTGGAAACACATCAAGGGATATCTTATTGTTTTCAGTTCCTTTAATGCATCATGTTCTTCAGGTCGATTTCAAGAAACATGTCTATCAATTTGAATGACGTGCGCTTCCAATTGGTTTGAAATATGGCACTGTGAACTGGCTATATCAGATGAAAGTGGATTAAATGATTCCAACAAAATCCTAGTCTAGTTCATGAGACATCAACTGAAGTTTTAGATATACCAGGTACCTCTTTTTGTGATTGTGCATTGTCTGAAGGTTGATTGTACTGGATTCAATTGTCATTTATCTGCGCTGCAAAATATTGCATATTAGTTGTGATGCAAACTATTTGCACTAATCAAATCCTACATTATTGGTATCATAAACCTTGGAAATTTTCAATTTTATTACTTTATACCAAAAATATCATTTTGCAGCTACTTCTTAAAGCAATAACCTTATCCATTACATTTTTTGGTAATACTACAAAATGAATGCGCTTAAGGCATTACAAACGCTTTGTTTTCTGACTAGAACAAACTCTCTTTGACTGTGATTCACTCATATCCGAGGTTTTAACTTTTCAAAGTAATTTTCCTCTTCATATGTGTAAACTTTTGCAAACCTTTCATTAAACCCTAGTCCAAAACTACACACTACAAACTCAACTGTGTGTTGTGAATCCTTTGTTTTACATAGAGTTGCTATAGTTTTTTCATGACTACAACCTCAACCAATTTGGGATTTTGTTATTTTATTTTCATATCCTACTTGCAACTTGTTCATCTTCACACTGTTTCTATGCATGAATATCGTATTCAAGTAAACCCTAAATTTGCAATTTCTATCAAAAAGCCTAATTTTCCTATTTTTATCATACATCTGATAACAAACTGTTATAAGAGGGTAAATAAAGCTTTCAAAGTAGCTATCATGGATAGTCATGAAGGTAAGAAGGTTCACAAAGGTGGATATATTGTCGGGGCTGAGCCACATGACATGTAACTTATAAATTCTGAACCATTTTTCAAGGAAGCATTCTAGAGACTGGGTTGCTTGAATTTTTATGATAAAATGCAAAGAAGGAATCCTGATGTAGCTAAACAATTTTCACTCAATTTTAGTGGGACAAAGACTAAGGTGGGGGAACTGGAGTTTGAAGTCTCTGAGCAGTCTATTTCTATAGCAACAAAGATATCTGATTGTGGTGAAAAGTGGTTTAAAGACATGTCTTTCAATTCTACTTTCTCCAAGGAATTCCTAAAACTTTAATACCAAGGAGACAACCTATCCAATGGAGTGCGAAGAAGTCACATGCTGGAGTATTTTGACAAAATGCTCAGAGTTATTCAGAGGTACTTCACTTTTGAAGGAAGGTTCAATATGATTTATCAGTATCATATAAGATTGCTACTACACTTTATAGGGAAAGATTACATGAACCTTCCCTTTTATATTTTCATAAGTATTGGCAAGATATCATATAGGGTCCAAGATGATTCTAAGCAAGTATATACCAGTGTTCTTTACTCTGGTTTAATCAAGATTTTATTATGGGAATAGTAGAAGAAGAGCAATATTGACTGATAGGTTGTCATAGTTACATCAGGTTTTTAGCCAGATGTTTCTCACACACCAAAGTCCAAAATAAAAACACCTACTCCCGTTGAAAAGATTGTGCACTCATAGTCAAGAAAAGACGAGAAGATGATCAGAAGTGATAAATCCATTCAGATTACTGATAAAACAATTGAAGGTATTCCCTTACAACCTCCTGCTAGAGAAGTTTCTCTTGTGGTAGAAACTACACCTATGGAGATATCATCAAGTAAAATAAGGAGTATGAAGGGTAAAAAACTTGTCTTTTCCCCACATGTTGTTGTAGAAACAGTCAATCCCAGAAGACCTTTCAATAGATCAACAACTAAGCAACATATTCCTATGGAAGAGGGTACAACAAAAGCCTCAACTTAGCAAAAGGATAAATATCATACTTCCAAGCATCCAATAGATATTATTGATATCATCACTCCTTCTCATGAAAGTAATCCTCCTTTCAAAATACTCAGGAGGAAATCTTAATGATACAAGAGTTGAAAATGACAAATTGAAGAAGGAAAATATGGAGGCCCAAATCGAGTTGAAGGATATGTTAGATTTATATGAGAATACTATTGATAAATAAAGATACTTGGATAAGAGGTCTCTACCCTTGTATACACATCTTAAGAATGTGTATAGACAGAAGAGAGCTTGCCAAGTTGAAATTAGGAGGTTGATAGAAGAATTGCAACCCTTCAAGGAGTAGGTAGAAAAAAGGAATTTGGACATGTTAGCTCGTGTGGCTACCATAAGTAGCACCAGGAAAAGATGAATACAAGATATTATTTTTACATCAACATAATTTTTTCCATGGTTCACATTTATGCACATACTAATAACCTGAGTAGTGATTTTTGTCTTAAGTTGAGGTTACCATATTCATATGACTTCTACAAAGGTTACTTCATGTTTCAAAAGATTGTAGTAGGATATGTAAGGGTTTCCCAACCTTTTGTACAAGTTTTAAAAGGTTGAAATCATTTTGTATGTAAAAAATGAACCTACAGGAAAGTTTGCAGTGCGTGTTGTCAAAGGCACTGAGAATTGGTTGTTTAGGATAGTTTGTAGCAGAGGTATCGTGAAGCGAGTGTCACTAATATTTAGAGTTGATAAGGACTTCCATGTGTTAAATTGAGTTCTATTAATATCTTTAAAGATCAGTTGCACATCAAGGGCCACTTGCCTCAAGGATCTTCTTGGACTAAAGCCACATGCATCAAGTTGTCAACAATTACCTTTAATGATGCCAACATTTTCCTGAAATATAGCATTCTTGTTGCATTTATGTTGTGCACCTAGTGCCACATCTCTCTTAGGCATATAATCCCATGTAAAAGGTAGGTGGCGAATTTAACATGCACTGTAACTCTATGAGAAGGTTCGAATGGTTAGACAATTAGACTCTTACCTTTAGTTTTCAACTGTAACAGAGTTTCCATATGTATGCATCAGATTCAAGAATATCTAATAGTGAATGATCAGTTTCCTTTCCTTTCTATTGTCACCTCTGTGTTTCATTCACACTTTGATGTTATTTTTTGCTGAAGGATTCATAATTATACTTGTTCCTTACTATAGTAAATGATTTACTATGTGTAATTCATGCAAGTATGATCAAAGTGTTATCTCTTGTTGATTGGGGGGTTCTTATTCAATGATTTTTCTTCTATATGTGTTTTAGAACTATTGGATGTAATCTGATGCATGTATTTCATATTCCTAGCTATGTCCTCCATCCTCCTATTGATATCTCTAAACACTCATTTGAATCTATTTAAGGCCTTGCTTGCTGGTATGTATTTCATATAGTTTTTGTGTTGATATTATAAACTGGGTATCATATCCATTTTCTACACTTTGAAAACATTTTTATTCAAATTCTGATCGGTATTAAGATTACACCTGTAGTATTCTAGGTGTGACTTCTAATGCTAACATTTTTTGCATCGTTGTCGGGGAGGTGAATTGAATATATTTCCCTGGGTTGTATGAGAAGGTCACTACTGATATTGTTGGTGTACATAAATAAATAAACAATAAGTCTGCATAGTGCACCTAGAGACCTACAATCAGTTGTGGCTCCCAAGAGAAGGAATATGAGGGCTAACCCACAATCACCTCTGGCTACACCTGAACCTGATCTAGAAAAAATCATTAGGAAGGGAAAATATTTGCAAGAAGCCTCCTCTTCTAAATCTTCATGTATTTATGGAGACCTACCTAAATCTGGTTTCCATACACTAGTTATTGTTTTTGATGTTCCTCATTTACCTATAGCTGAAACTCCTGTAAAGTCAGAATTAGAAGATTTTCCTGTTGAATACAAACCTTTATCTCCTGACTCGAAAGAAGAAATTTTAGAAAGATTTTATTTTCTTACATCTCTTGAAATTGTAAAATGGTTTAGAATTGAAAGTTTGGAAGATTTCCCTTTCGTAGATTCTCCAACTCCTCATTCATTTAAATTTCCTATAACTAAAGAAGAAGGAACATCAATCTATGTTGAAATATCCTCAGCTCTACCCAAGTCCAAGCCAGTTTCTGTTAAATCTGAATTTTCTCCACCTCCTACTCTTCTTTTTTCAAAACCTCCTAGTATACATATTGCATTTTCACCTGTTAAAACATGTACTACTTCTCCTAAGACTCAGATTCCTCCTTTTCCAAATCAAATGGAAGGAATTAATTCTCCCGAGAACAGAATGGATGCCATTGTGGTTGCTAGGTATGCATCATTAGTGCTTCTTCAACCCATGAATTCTCTCCCAGTAGGAGATTACCTTAAGTACAAGACTAAATTTACTAGAGAGGAAGATATCACTACAGAAGAACATATTGTTGCATTTTATAGTTATGCAGATAATTTGAATACAGAAAATGAAGATGTATGGATGAGAGACTTTGTGCAAATCCTAGATGGAGATTCCTTTAAGTGGTTCCAAAAATTAGCTCCTGGATCAATAGTTGGAATTGAGGCCCTGAATGATGCATTTTTAAGGCATTGGGATGACAAAAAATAATTCTTTTATTATATTACATAATTTGGGGCTCTAAAAAGGAAAGAGGGTGAATCAGTGTCAGATTTTTCAAAAATATTTAACAAGATATACAACAAAATTCCTACTTAGATTAACTCACTAAGACATCTGCTAGAACAACTTATGCAAGTGCTTTTGACCTATAATTTTGCCTTTTGTTGAGAGAAATAAGGTCTACAACATTGGCGCATATGCAATATGTTGCACCAGAGGTTGAATAAAATATACTAGCAGTAGACAAGTTGAGGGGAAAATATGAAAGAGATAAAAGGAAACAAAAAACATAAGCCTCATCTTCAGATGCTTCAGGGATTGATCTGAAGGTTGATGAATTGACCAAATTGGTAAATTCATTATCTATAGAGATGGAAATGTTAAATATGGAAGGGATACAAGCAAACAAAAAGCCTCAATATTTTTAGAAGGTCGAATAATACACCACAGATTATGTAGAGAGATCAAAGAAATAAAGACGAGAAATTACTTGCTCCAAATACTTAAGATGCTCCTTCCATGTCTTACTGTAGACGATAAAATCATAAAAACAAATAGTATGAACTTCCTTATGCAGGCTTGAAAAAGTTCATTCAAATTTGCGTGGAAGGTAGCTGGGGCATTCATTAACCCAAATGGAAACACCTTGAATTCATAATGACCTTGGTCAGTTTGGAAAGCGATATTCACCACATCTTCTATTCTTACTTGGATATGATGGTACCTTGATATCATATCTAATTTTGAGAAGTATTTTTTTTCCATGGATTTCTTCCAACATCTTATCTATGAATGGGATAGGAAACTTGTTTTTTATAATCATTTTGTTTAGGCCTCTATAGTCTATGCATAGTGTGAAGGATCTATCTTTTTTCCGAACCAACACTACTGGGGACGCATATGGGATCCTACTTGTTGTAATGATCTAGGTGGATATCAGTGGCCACCCACCTTTTCCAACTGGCTCAAAACAAATTTTTGGCAATTTTGGTAATTTAATATTTTTAGTAGTTTTTTCAAGTCCCAAACTTTTGGGGCCGTTTTGAGGCCCTAAACGACGTTTTTTGGGAAAACGGGGAGAAACATGGAAGTTATTTCAATGTTTCTCACATCAAAAGTTGTATTCCTCGGATATATATTTCTAACGGTGTATTGAGCGCCCCAAATAGAGATTGTATGCAAAAGTTACGCCTCCGAGAAGTTGACGTATCAACTACCTCCATCGGGGCCCACAAACCTTTTGGATTTTCATCTTCTAGGGTTAGGGTTTTGGATTGTCCCTATGTTAAAAAGGCCCTTAGATCCTCATTGTAATAATCATCTTCTCGCGAATGCGAGTAGACATCACATCTCTTCTCAGAGATAAGCTGCCACCATTCTAGTGAATCTTTCACTCTGTATTTTTACAGTCTCTGTACATTTCTTTCATTGATAGAAATCGTGTATTATTGTATATCTGTGATTCTTGTTATATTTCCAATATTTTGTTATATTGTTGTCTCTCTTGCAATATCTATGTATATTTCTGTGTTATATCTACGCTCTCATTTCGTGCCAAAAATAATTTGGATCATGTAATTTTTTTTTTGTTTGTTAATTTGTGCAGGACCTGCGATTAACCTGTGGCTGAGAAACCGCGACTCAGGGGCATCTAAGCCGTCAAAATCACCCGGGGATCGCACCCGGCCTGAGCCACACCAACCCTTAACATGGTTGGATTTTTTGTCCCCGCAGGTTTCGAACCGGTGACTTTAACATCACGGAGTGGCTTAACAACACACTCCGTCACCGACTGTCCTACACCTCGGGGACAATTTGGATCATGTAATTACCCCACACTTTAATATATATTTAATTAGTATTTCTATATATTTTTTATGGTGTTGAGGATATTGGCATGATTTGATATTAACCAATGCAGAGTCTGGTTTTACCTCAATTATATGTTCTATCTTTATTTCTGATGGAAACTTCATAGGTAAGTCTTGGAATACCTTGTCATATTTTTGGATTAAGGATTCAATATCTAGGTTTTAAGAGAGGACCAATTTTGATGCTAATATCTCCATTAGATGAAACTATGCAATGTAAGTTGGTGCTCCTTTTCGAATTAGTTTCTCCATTTGTCAAGAAGATATAATTTGGGTGGGGAGTGGTTGAAATCCATACCTTTTTTTATTTTCTTCCTCCCCATTTGAATTTAATAAATTTTTTCTAGTGGTTTGTAGAATAGGTTCCTAATGTTTGTAACCACTTAAATCCTAGAAAAATGTATTTTCCTCACAAGAGTCCTATGTAGAAACCAGATTCCAATTCATAGTCTTCTATTTATAGCTTGACCTTGTGACACTTTCTGACTCCATCAATTATTTTTGCATCTACAACCATCACTCTTATATCTATGGTTGGATATAAAAATATATTTAATCTCTTTGAAATAGTTATATCTATGAAATAATGGATTCTCCCTATGTCTGTAAGTATGGTGACATTCTCTTTTTTCAATTACACCCTTAGTTTCAATGTTTGTAGTTGTGTTATTCCTATTATTGAAAAAAATGATATCTTGGGCATATCATCTTCATGTTTTTTTATTTGGAACATCATTTTATTCTTTACATTCATTTAAATCACTGATAGATGTGATTGATTCCTTCTCTACTTCACAATTGTATAATTATTTATTGTTACATCTATTCCTTGGTGACCATTTGTCTTCACAATATCTGCATTTTTTTAACCATTTATTATCTAGGTCATCTTCCATTAAAGGAGGTGGTACATACTTGTTATACTTGTCTACATGATGTTTTTATCTTTAATTTGAATATCTATTTGATCTTTCTGGACCTATGAATGAAGGCCTATTGAACTTGTTTTTGTGTTCAATTAATTTTTCCACATGTCTAGCATCTTCAACATATTTTGGGTTCCATAGTTTTATTTGACTATAGATGTAATCCTTCAACCCACGGATATACATTTTTAACAATTTTTCATCTGTGAATCCACTTTGTCTTGTTGTTGGTACTTCCCATTCATGTGTATAGTCATTTACGTACCATTTTTATTTAAGATGAATGAATTTTTTACACAGGTCATCATCTTCTTCATCATAGAACCTTTTTAATGGGGTAATTGTGAAACTTTTCCAATGAAAGGATCAAGAATCAAATTTTTTGGACCACCATAGAAACCAATCATAAGATTCACATTCTAAAGTGTTGGAGGCTATCATTATTTTTTCTCGTTCATCTATCAAGGGATTTGATTCAAAGATACTCTCCATTTTTTTGACTGAGACGATAACTCCTCGATGGTCCTTACCATCATATTTAAGTAATTCTTTCTAATTTTTTTGATATTCTCTGCTTTGAAATCATGGGATAATACTACCTACATTTTTTTTTTATTTCTGGTGCTTCTTGATTTCTCTTATGACTTGTATTTTATGATTGTAGACTATGTGGCAGTCTTTGGTAGGATAAGGGATTTTCACACAATGCATCCACTCGTTCGGTTATTTGATAAATTATTTTGATCTGTTCATTAATAATCCTCATAGTTTCATCCTTGTTGGCACACCTCATTCTTAATAAGTTTTTTTGTTGTTCCTCAGACATGTTTATTAACATGTCAATTTTCTTCCTTCATCGAATTCTTTATGATTCTTATCGACATTACCAATACAATGTCTTATGTTGTTGACTTTCACACTATAATGGTTAATATCTTCCTATAACTCCTCGTTCTTTTTCTTACTTTATTCCATGTTTTTATTATTTAAATATACCCAAGAATTTTAAATGATAAAGTGATTTTATAAAGTGGATTTATTAAGTGACTTTATAAAGTAATATATTTCAAGGTAAAAAACAAAATTTAAGATTTTGAGGGGCACAAATTTATGAAAAATCACAATCAACCGTGGATAGTACGGACAATAGAAAATTGTACAATGGACAATATGACGATGGTGTACGATGGATAGTGCACGACCACTAGGAAAATATAGATGGTTGTATCTATATGGATAGGTATGGATTCTAACCCACTTTGATACAATTTAGAAATCATATATGTTATTAATTATATATATATATATATATATATATATATATATATATATATATATAATTAATAACATATATGATTTCTAAATTGTATCAAATTATATATATATATATATATATATATATATATTGTTGGAATATTATATATATATATATTGTTGGAATATTGAGAGGGGGATGAATCAATATCATGCAATATTTTACCACTTTTAATTATAACAGGTAATAATTTACTTTATCAGCAATATATTACCAAAATATCATGAGCAATATCAATCAACAATTCATATCAAATAAGCACAGATACACAATACACCCTAATTTATGTGGAAATCCAAATGGGAGAAAACCATGGAATATTTATTATATATCAAATATTACATTCATAGGAAGCCCCAAATTCGAAATTCTCTAGCACCAAATGGAAGGAGGATCCAATCTTAAAGAAGCTACAACTCCCCAAATTCTCCATCTACAACTAGAGTGAAGCTCCAACCCCCTAGTTTACAGACTCCAACCTGAAGGAACCTCCAACTCCTTTTTTTCTCTATCTCCAACCAAAAGGAGGCTACAAACACCTTATTTACAGGATCCAACCTAAAGGAAGCTCGAACTCGTATTCTCCAGCTCCAACTGCAAGGATTATACAAACCCCTTTTCTTGCCCCATCCTTCTGCTCCGAAATATAAGTGTAGGCTCAGACTATCACTACCACTAATCAACTTGTAACTGTCACTATCACTGATACATCAACTTGTCATTGTCACTGTCACATCAAGCTATCACTGTCAATTTGTCACTGATATACCATTATCAACCTGTACCATATCATGCATCAATCATGTACCAATAATTGTACCACACCATGCATCAAACATGTACCAAAACCTGTACCATATCATCGATGATGTACCTCAACCAAGTACCAACATTACCAGGCATGCCTTAATCATTTACCACAACATCCAATTCATGTACCTCAAACATGTTCCATAACATAATCAAGAAGTGCCACAAACATGAATCAATATCACCAAGAAATGTGCCTCATACATATGCCACCATATACCAAGAGTATACCTCAACGAAAATCATAGAGATGTGTCTATAACAACCATATACAAAGGTATACCTCTAAAAATGTGCCATGACATCACTCAACCATGTAGCCAATATGTACCTTAATGCATATGCCCAAATATCCAAACCATGCCTCAAGCATGTACCAAGACACAACCCTTAAAACACATGTAAAACATACTTATGATTCTGTAACAAGCCTGGTGCATTCGATAACAAACATACATACCTTTCTGAGCATCAACATCCTGGTAAAAGAATCCTTCTTTCAGTCTAACTTAGCCTCACTAGATGAAGACTGTCCTCACACGGGGCCTCACATGATGGGAACTAACTAACCCATGGGGGTGCCTAGTGTGACACTGATAGTCTGACCTGCGGGGGTTATCCAAACTAGGATTTCTCAGAAACCCTCTCTCTCCTCTACAACTTAGAGACATTCACCTTCACACTTCCTTCGCTACCGCACACTCACCAATAGATCACTTACTCACATAGAATATATTCAATAAACTTGTGTGTGTGAATGTACATATGAGACACTTCTTGAAGTGTATTTATAATTTTTCAAAGTAACTTCTTTCTTTAACTTTAGGGGAAACCTGTGTTTTTTTTTTACAACCAATTTACCCTTTAATTAATTACTTGCAACCGTTTAGGTATTCTTAACCATTTTCGAGGCTTCCAACTTCAAGAGCATATATCCTCAACTATGAGGAACTATGGGGCATACCATCTATTGCTGGAAATGACACGACGAGGAATATCCATCTATGAGGGCGTTACCTGCATTTACACCATCCTATATGTCCTTATTCCTCAAACAACTTTGTGCTTCATGACCACACCTCAGGGGCTTCTTGTAGACTTCTTCAAATGCACCCATCACATATGTTGACATCAATGACAACCAAGTTACCAACA
>ML816974.1:90930-106473 GCA_009831015.1 Picea engelmannii
TATATATATATATATTGCATTCGGTATGGTATCTATATTCATGTCATATGTTGGACAAACAATTTTGGGATACAATTTTGGTAAAAATCCTAAGTATAAAATAAGTGCACATAAGAGGTGCATAGAGGAAGACGGAACACTAGGTTGTCTGTAGTTGAGGCGCATCCATAAGTACGATGCACAATAAATGGAATAAAAAATATAAGAAAGAAGGAGAAGAAAGCGAGCGAAAAGGAAGGTTTCCCAACATGCTAAAGATAGAAGGATGTGTAAAAGCATGAAGAACAACAATCAATATGAAAAAACATCATGTAAATGTAAATGAAGGTGAAAGAAGCCCCAACAACCAACTAACTAGAGTATCCATGCATTGTAATAGGTTTTTGAGATGAACAAAGTAGGGTCTTAAGCCCTAGAATGGATGCATAAATATGTAATGGGTTGGGAGAATATGGTTTCCTCATATTCTTGAGCAGTATTGTGGAGTTTTTTCCAAGTTGTTGAGAGAACCTATCTATAAGAAGGGAGATAGGATAGGCTGGGAAGGCAAAGAATCGATGTATGAATGTTAAGGGATGATCTAGAGGGAGAGAGGCTTGCACTCTAGAGTGGCTAGGCTAGGAGAAGAGAAATATAACCATGATATATATTTGTAAGTGCAGTGCACAAGCCCGAAGCAATTACCAAATGTATAATAAAGAAGCCAGTCATTGTGGATGTAGCCCGGAGTTGGGTGAACCTCGTTAAATATTTTGTCAATTGTCTTTTGTGTGAATGTTGATGGATTTTGTTTGAATGTTTATTAGATTAGAATTATCTTATGTGTAATCATTGTACAATTGTTATGACTATAAAGTAATGGATTATGTTGTAATCGGGAATATAATGGTGATATTAACATGAAATAACTACATAACTCATGAAGGATAAAGACAAACTTATGTGCACAAAACTAATAAGGAAGAATGAATAGAATGATCACCTCCCATTTCCTCACTACTACAGAAACCCAGTTCTTGCATTCCCAATAGATACCTCAGGTGATACTTCATATACACATGTAGGTGATGCTGAAAGGGCCTATGTATGAAGGATTTTTTTGGTCAATTGTTAACTTGAACCTAGGGTCTTACAACCCCATGCGGTGTCAACAAAAGGTTCTGTTGTCAGGACTCGAACTTTGCGATTGAGGGAATAATTTGGAGAATGACTAAGTAAGAGATATCATAATGGTTGGAAAGGAAGGAACCAGATTTTTATCTACAAGAGAACATAAATTCTTGTATCAGTGACAAGAAATGGATGCAAAGGTATGTGTACACAAAATTGCATGAAATTTTCTTTGGTGAATTTCCAATTATTTTGACCAATTGGCCAGAAATATTAGTGGAGAATACTGGAAGGTACAAAACTACTGTGCTGAGGAATTGGAATCCTAATTTGATAAGACATTTGAATTATGTAAGTAACCAAACTACTCATGCGATTGATTTTTAGTTGGATATCATATTATGAGGATACATTATAGAATTTGTTGTGGATTATACCCAACCATATAGTGTTGCAGAAAGCAATTTTTTCAAAGGTTGACGTGGAAAGTTCATGAAATCATTAGGTACATATATAAATATGTTGTTGTGTGAAAAGTGTGTGATGACAATGGAATATGACTACTAAGGGGCTTCAAGCACATAGGGAAACCAGGGGATGAAAATAAGATATTTTTAGAACAAGACAAAATGAAGGAAAGAATGAAGAAGGAAGGAAGTGACTCGAGATGAAAAGGAATGAAGAAAGTATACTAGAGGAGGAATATGAGTTTGGAGTATTGCATGGAGGAAGGAGGTACAAGAGGTGAAATAATAGGGCTAAGAAAGGAGAGCTACGCAGTGAGATAGAGGGGAGAGAACTTTGCACAATAGTTCAAATTGTGGAAATGCCATTTATGGGAGGAGAAGAAGAGGAATTCCAATATAATATACTAATAGAAGGATCATTAAGTTCTACTTAGACTGGGTACTATGTACAATCCATGACCCCATGTGCATCACCACAATCAAAGATAACAATTGAAGACTTATCAAAAGAACTTATAGTTTTCTAGGGAGGATAGAGTAATACCAATCAAAGTAGTGGAAGCAATGCACAGAGTCAGAGTCGACCAACATTACCAAGAAGAGGGACTACACAAAGAAATATGGTAGGGGTAGACAACACCCTTATATTTTTTGAGTTCTAGGGAGTTGGTTCAGAAGACCCATAACAACATTTGTTTATTTATGAGAAAATTTGGGCCACAAATAATTTCCAGGATGAGGTTATGAATATTGCATAGTTAGCCACAATATTTTTGGGTCATGCACTAGTTGGTACATGAATTTGTAGAGTACCACACCTACAAGGTAGGCCAAAAATTTGGCAAAGATTAGGCAAGTGCTACTGAAAGAGTTCAAGAAGCTATTGTCTAAGTCACAATACATTACAAAACTGAAGGAGATAAAGTAGGTACCAACTGAGTCGGTATGGGATTTCGATCAAAGGTTCAAGGATCTGATGGGTTGACTGACTTTCCAGATCCCCAATCAACAACATCGAGAATGGTTTATTGCAAAACTTCTACCACACATTACCACGCCATTGATTCAATAAAAGGTTATGTCATAGCCTGAGGCGTTGTAAATTGAAATGAAATTGGAATCATCCCCTATAGGAGATAGTGGATGGATGGCGCAAGTTCAGAAGAAATTGGCTGCATTGAAAATTCAACTGGAAGAACTTACAAAAGGGAAGGAGAAGTGTGATCAAGTATGGTGTACCAAGTGTGGGATTGAAGGCCATCAAAAGGACGAATACCCAACATTCACACAATATTTGGCAAATGGAGCACTAAATCCAATAGAAGTGGGGATATTTTGAGATCTGTAAAAGATGGGGCCATCAGCCAACCGAGTTTCCATTACTATAGAAGTATCAGAGTACAACAAGAAACTTGTTTTTCAATTTTTTCAAGTCTGTCGAACATGAAGAGAAGGATTGTCATGAATTCGACTTGATGAGGGAGAACACTTTAGATATGTACTATATTTGGGAGGAGAATGTTGTAGCAGAAGGGGGTGGTATGAAATATAATAATCAAAGAGTATTTAATTCAAGGAACATAGGAAACTTTGCCAAAGGAAAAGGTAGAGGGAATTTTGGTAGAGGAGGAAGATGACCGATTATATGTTACAACTGTAATCAACCAGGACACTCGGCCCATGAATGCCTAAATCCATGTACAACGTGCACACACTAAATATCATTGGACCATGCAACAAAACATTTCCCCCAACTAATCGCGAAATGGGATTCCAGAGGGAACCAAAACAAGAATCCAAGTAAAAATGTATATAAAATATTAGCTGAAAAATGCAATTAAGGACAAAGAATAACAATTGTTATGCATGGAGGAGATAGAAAAGAAGTTGATATGAAAAATGGAGGGAAGAAAACACAACAATAGGTAACAAATTTAGTAGGACCTGTGCCAATCTTCGATCCTCAACAATAAAATGAGACATATTAGAGAGAAATAAAAGAGGTACCTGGGAAGGATTGGTGAGCATCTACATCATCTGTGCCTCATGTAGGAGATTGCATTGTGGAAAAGAAATCAAATGGGAAGGTAAGCACTCTAAAAAAATTCCCAAGGAGTTGTGTATATCTAATAAACGATGAAGCTAATTTGAGTACACTCTATAACATGATTGATCACTACACACGAGGAAGGGAATATCCCATCTCAAAAAGGGTAGTAAATCAGGTACTACGCAGGAAGAGGACCAACAAAGAATTTAGATTCAGTGTGGAAATTGAGGAGTATGATGTGGATAATGTCATCTTGGAGTTGGGGTATGATGTGAATGTTTTACCGAAGAAGACATGGGAGATGATGGGAAAACCCAAGCTAGTATGGTATCTTGTTCAACTAAGTCTCGTGAATCAACAAAAAATAATACTAATTGGTTATTTGACAGGAGTACCTATGAAAATAGATGGTTGCTCAGTGTGGAAGACTTTGAAATTATTGATATTGTGGATGACCATATCCAACATTGATGGGAATGGAATGGGATTTTGATAACTAGGTGAGCATTAATTTGAAGAGGAGGGAGATGATATTTGAAGTTGGAGATTTTAAATTTACTGCACCCTTGGACACATTAGAAGGAAAGAGATACATAGAACCGACCAAAGGAAATGGAATTGAAAACTTATATAATATTATTGATCTGATGGGTGATTATGTAAACCCCACTATGGATGGCGTGATAAGTTCTCGAAGTATCAGTTGATATACATATGATTATGAGGAAGCTATAGAGCATTGGAAGAAGAGAATGCATGAAGTTTCAACTAGACGATATGCATGCATAACCCAATCCTTGCGCTGGATTGGAACACAATTATGTGATCCACCCAGGTATGATGGATTGACTGAAATAAATTTTATTTTAAAGGAATTTGAGTTACAAAAACCATAACAAAAAAGGTTGTTGGCACTAGATGTTGTCCTAAAAGTTACTCCAACTAGATGGTGGGTTGCACGAAAATAAGGAATTAAATATTGGCCACAATGCAGAAGACTAATGAAAGTAAAATTCAGGAATGAGGGATAAAATATTGCGCAAAACTATATAAGAGATAATGATCTAGCAGGTCATGTTGAGTAGTGCAAAGATTTATGGAGTTTAGTACCGGAAATAGAATGGATGCACATATTTATACATACCATGGACACAATTATGAAGAATTTGTGTTTGGAATTGGAAGTGCACAGAGAGATATAAATATGGGATGAGTTTGTCGATATGTTCAAAGACACATTTATGTTTGAACATGAATATCCATCAATATATGTATCACTATAGGATATTTGAACTAAGAACTTTTCAAAAGAAGGGTTGATGGAGATGGTACCAATGTGAAGTGCACACAGAGCTACTATGACTGTCCAAGAGTTATTGGAGTGTTACAATGTGGCTAAGGAAGAATATGATGAGGAAGATCCTAGGAACGTGCAAGCATCTGAAGAAGAAGGAAAATGGGCAACAGAAGGACAATAACTTGAGTTTGTTGTGTAAACATAGCTAATAAATATGCAAAAGGTAAACATTGAGATGATAAAGAATCCAAAGTTTTCACATATAGGGGATTATTGGAGTGATGAGACAGTTGAAAATATTACAGACTTGTTGCATGAAGATCAAGACCTATTTTGAGAAACATTTTCAGAAATGAAGCGGATAGCTAGGGACTTAGGAAAGATGAATATTCCCTTGAAACTAGGTGCTAAGCCAGTACGACAATAACCTTACAGGTTAAATCCAAAATACAAGGAAAAGGTGAAAGCCAAAATTGACAAGATGTTGGATGTAGGAATCATTGAACTGAAAGAAGAATCATAGTGGATAAGTATAATGATAGTACAATACAAGAATATAGGGGCAATCAAAATCTGCATCGATCTGAGGAATTTGAATGACATGTGTTTACATGACCCATTCCCAACACCATTCAAAGATGAGGTAATGGAGAACGTAGGAAGCCAAGAAACTTATTATTTCATATATGGATTCTCGGGGTACCATCAGATAAAGACTGCATAGAAATACTAACAAAAGACTACTTTAACTACATAGTGGGGGAGTTACCAGTATACAATAATGCGCTTTGGACTAAACAATTACCCTATGGTGTTTTCCAGAGTTGTGGTTGCAACATTCAAGGAATTTATTCATAAGTTCCTTGAATAATACTTAGATAATTGGACTATGTTCAATCTACTCAAGGATCACATAGAAGTACCGATGATAATGTTGGATAGGTGTAGACAATGTCATATTTCACTAAACTTGAAGAAGTGTATTTTTTCCACACAATTTGGAATTTTGTTGGGATGTGTAGTCTACAAACAGGGAATGCTAGTAGATCCATCCAATATTGCAGTAATTCTGGAGTTAGAACCACCTACATCAGTAAGACATCTCATGGAAAATCTGGGTCATACGAGCTATTATATAAAATTTATCAAAGGATATGCATAGATCATAGCACCGATGGAAAAGTTACTAAAGAAGGAAGCAAACTTTCAATGGAATGACGAATGTCATAATGGGTTGGACACCTTAAAGAAAAAACTAGTGACCACATCAATTCTAATCTTTCCATATTCGAAAAAAGAGTCTCATGTTCATGTAGATGCATCATCCATAGCATTCATTGCACTACTATCTCAACCAGAGGAGGGAGACATACATCACCCAATTTATTTTGCAAGAAGGAAGTTGTCCATAGAAGAGAAGAATTGTACTACCACAGAACAAGAAGGATTGGCAATGGTCTATGCACTACATAATTTCAAGCATTATTTATTAGGTCTCACTTTAATATTCATACATACCATTCTACATTAAAATACTTAGTGAATAATCCAGTGTTGGGGGGGAGAATATGCAGCTAGCTACTATTGTTCTAGGAATATGATTATGAGGTTATAGTGAAACCAGGAAAGTTGAATGTAGGACCAAACCATATAGTGTTCACACTATCATGAGGAGATATAAATTTAGATGATAGCTTCCAAGATGCACAACTATTTGCAGTTAATATGGTGGATGATTACTTCTTAGACATCATGTAGTTTCTAAGTACATGTATGGCTCCATAAGACATGATGGTTGCACAGAAGAAACAACTAGTAGTGAAAGTAGTATGCTATCATTTGATTGTGGGGAATTTATACAAGTTGGTTCCATATGGAATATTGAGACATTGTGTGTTGGAGAAAAAAATACCAATGATACTAAAAGAAGTGCATGACAAGATTGCAAGAGGACATTATAGTAGGGAGAGAAACTACACAAAATATTTTGTGCATAGGAATTTGGTGGCCCATGTTTCACAAAGACACTAAGGAATATTGCCAGTCATGTGACATCTGTCAAAGAGTGGGAAAACCATCCAGGAGAGATGAAATTCATTTGAATCCACAGGTTATGATGTAAGCATTTGAGAAATGGGACATAGACTCTGTAGGGCCAATCAACCTGCAAGTAAATATATCTAGGGAAAGGTACATAATCACTATGCTGGAGTATTTGAAATGGGAAGAAGTATCCCTAGTTACAAACTGTACCACAGAGATTTCTATGTGATTTTTGTTCGAGAATGTAGTCACACAGTTTGGATATTTTCTCATCTTACTCAATGATCAAGGAACACACTTTCTGAATAATACAATTGCAGCATTAACCGAGGAATTTCAAATTCATCATTAGAAGAGAACCCCATATCATCCTTGGGATAATGGGATAATGGAATCTTTCAAAAAAACCTTAGATAATGATTTGACAAAAAATTATATGGCAGGGAGAGATGATTGGGACTTAAGAGTTCCTGTAGTGTTATGGGCTTACATGACTACAAGTAAATAGTTGATAGTACATACACCTTTCAAGTTTAACTATGGGAAAGAAGAAGTGATGTTGATAGAGTTTATTCTACTTATCCTGTGCATTGTAGAAATCAATGATCTTTCAGACTCTGGCACGGTAGAGGAGAGGCTATCACAACTAGTATAGCTTGAGGAATATCGATTTGCGCAAGCTTCCATAAACAAGTCTAGAATGCAAGAGAGAAGGATTGGCATGATTGACACATTAAAAAGAAAAGTTTCAATTATGAGTCTTAGTATTACTTTATGATAGTAAATTTATGCAGCATCTAGGGAAGTTTAGATTTCACTGGTTAGGAACCTATGTGATGGAGCATGTAATAGAGACAGGTGTCGTGAAGTTGGAAACCCTAAATTCATAAGTCCTTGGAGGAATGGTCAGTGGAAATTGGTTGAAATTCTATAGAGATGACCGAGAGTCTCTGTAGTAATCGGGGTTGTGCTCGAACACATGTATCATAGTAATTTTACTATAAACATAAAACAAATAAAAGTATATAAAATTAGAAAAAGAAAGAAAAACAACTAAAAAGTAGATATAGGAAAATAATAACAAATTTCAAGAACAAGGACATAAGATTTGGCGCAGAAGGAATCGTTATCAAATATCAGAATGGAACTATGCCAGTTTAGAAAATAATACACATAAGGAAAATACTATGAAGCAAATAGATGCAAAAGAAAGAATAGTTGCACATTTTAGCATTGAAAAGACCATTGGAAGCATCAAAGCATGGAAACAACGACGATAATAGGGAAATGAAAGATAATAAAGACACAATATAATCTTAAATGGTAAAATCCATCAAAAATCACGACAAATTAGAAATATCAGGGAAAAATCACATGATAGATTTGGTAATAAATCCACATTTATTTAACCATTCATCAACCCCATTGGATGATAGGAAAATTTAGTTAAGGAATGATAAGACATGCATAGTTGGAAAGAAAGCACAAAAACAGTTGAAGTTCGCTAAGCGTAAAACATTGTGACTAAGAGTTGCATGAAAGAGAGAGTGAACCAAAGAAAACTAGAGAAAATATGAGTGATTTGGAGCCAAACTACATCTACAATAGAACAACCACATAGTGAGTCAAGGAAGTTGTTGCACAGGACAATGGCCCTGCCAAAAGTTAGAGTTCCATCAACACTGGCACAATGTAAATCAAAGTGAAAATAATATGCACTAGAGGTTTAGGAAGTACATGGGGCTTCAGCTTTGAATTCACAATCAAGCTTCCACATAAATTACATCCCACCTAGGATGGATAACGCACCACCAATCAAAGTAAAAGCAGGCTGGAAACACTTTCTAAAAAAATCATCGGTCCCACCTAGTGTATGCGTTGAAGGAGATATGCTTGGCAAGATTACCCACCTTAATTTCATGGATCATGATATCACCGAAGAGAAAAAATAACTAGAGTTGGATAGGGAAAAATACTGATGTGCTAAGACTGTACTAGGAACAACAAGGATAGTGATGGAGACACAAGTATGGGAAATAAGATTGGAGAATCGGGCATACTAAACCTGATGGATATCCCACAATGTTATACCAATGTTTTCCACACTCAATGTATCTTGCTTTGATGGACTTCCCTTTCCCTCTGCACACTCAAGTTCCCTTTTTTGTTCATTCCAGAGTCACAAATTTAAAATTTTGAACATTTACATGGGCCCAAGCTAGAAAAATCATGTATACACAGGCTGCTCCATTACAACTCGAGTAAATCAGGTTTTGTTCGCAAAACTTAAAAAATATGTCGAGTTTCCATGCCAATTCACGAGGTCCAATTAGTATTTCTCATGAGATGGCATGGAAACCCGACATATATTTTAATTTTTGAGCACAAAACCTGATGTATGCGGGTTGTAATGGAGAAACTTGCATATACGTGAGTTGTCTAACTGGGGCCCACGTATATGTACACAATTCTGAATTTTTGACTCTGGTATGAACAAAAAGGGGAACTTGAGTCTATAGAGGGAAAGGGAAGGACATCAAAGAAAGATGCATTGAGTGTGCAAAATTTTTCTATAACACACACTTGGGATGCAGCCTGGAAATTTATGATTATGTGAACTTACTAATCAGTTGTTTCCAAGGGGGGATACTATAGCTTGACCCCCAAGTGTCAATTGATACTATGTTGATTACGTAGATCACATGGCTCCCATAATCTGGATAGGATATGACCATTTTGTTAAACAAGGTAGGAGAGAGATCCCTATCAAAAGAAATGAAGGAAAAGTTCCAGACTTTCAGTGGGGAAAGGGGATTGGATGCTAAAAAAATAATTGATGACAATGTTCAGTTTCTGATGTAGGTGTTGGCCTGCAATTTGTTCTGTAAATGTCAAAATGATGAAGTATCAACTATAGTAATTTCATCTGCAGAAAAAGGCATAGAAGGGGTTCAAATGAACTGGGCCACCTTGTTGGTGAACCAATATTTTCGATATTGTATTGAGGCTCATAAAAAGGGAACACAATTTCACTATGCATGGATTTTGATTTTGATTACGCTAGTCGGATGGCAGTAACCAGGTTACTGTTAGTGCATGGGAACAATGTTGGTAGAATTAGTATGGCCATGTGATATGCCAACTTATGGCATACACCGAACAAAAGGAGGAAAAAGGGAAACAATGTTACCTTTTTGGTATACTTCGATAAGATCAAGCGTATAATTGACCATACACCCCACATCTCAGGTGAGATAGTGGAAACATACAAAGACATTGCACGATTCAAAGTAGGCATGCACCACATGTATGTTCAAGAAAAGAAGGACCCAACATGCTAGTGGTTTCCAACCAACTATAGGTTGACATCGGAGGACGTATGCCTAATTGTGAATGATTTGGAATATGGGTGGAAAACCCCAACTGAGAAAATGGGGAACCCATAAGAGGAAGGAAAGAATTATAAGAATGATGAAGGACCTAATGAGGAGTAGGGAATTATCATAAAAAATGGCACAGGAAATATGCCTAGCCCATCAACAATAGAAGTTCAAGAGATAGTCCCCATTGCAAGAGAAAAAAGGAAGGGTGAGGGGAAGGAACCAATAGGAGGGGTGCGTAAGAATACTAAAGTACACAAGGAACATCAACTATTATAATTTAAGGGGTGCACAATTTATACTTTAAACAATGATGATATGGACAACATTAGCTAGCAATTATGGGATGTCATGGAGGAAATCATGGAGGAAGAAACGAAGAAATAGGCAGGGAAGCAATAGAGGTTGGAGGATCAATTGGAAACACTCCATCATCTCTTAGAAGTTTCCAACCTATTAAAAGAGTGTAGGACTGAGGGATTACTATACATAATTATGAGGAAGGAATAAAAGGTTTCACATCCATCCTTAACCCAACTATCACCCAGGTACATAACACTCCAAATTGAGATGGATGCACTTGAATTTCCAATGCATGAATTACAAGAATTGGTGAGAGTGCTAGGACACATAAATATAGTGGATCGAGTATGTTGATACAGATATTAAAAGAGTTTAAAATAGGCTTATTACAAGAGATTAAGAAATGAGGAGATGAAGCATACCAAGAGATGAAAAAAATGATGGACAAAAGAGCTCAGCTACAACAACAATATGATGTTATGCTCCAATAAAAGAAGGAAGTTGAAGGCTGAGTGGAAGAACTAATGAAAGACAAAAATGAGGTCGAATTAAGGGTAAGGAAATACCTTAAGGAAAATTATGAAACAAAAATTATGGCGTAGAAAACACAAGCGACCATACAAAAATTATACAAGGCCATTATGGAAGTCCCCATAGTAGTCGAGGTTACTACCAAAGAACAGGTATTGAATATTGGTGAAATCATTAAGGGCTTCCACATGAATATTGAGGATCTATAGCTATGAATCATGCCAGGAATGAAACAAGAAGGAAGAGAGAGAATGTCAATGACAACAATAGCCAACATCAAGAAGATAGAAGAAGAGTGCACAAAACCCTATGAGGAGAGCTCACAAATCTGGATAGTCTTAGTGGAAGATACAGAGATGAAGGTTGTAGAGGCAAAATTAAAAGAATCATAAGAAAATTCCTAACAACATTAAGAGAGGATCACTACAGTTCCACTAGATAAACGTATGACAAAAATGTTTGCGGAGAGGCAATCATACGTGGAAGTGGAATATATGCAGGATCAACAAAATATACTTCAACAACATTTAGGACCGTTGTAGGAAGAATCAATGAAGGTGATTGGTGACCTATCCACTACACAAGGCAAGGTGAAGCATGTAACAACCCTAGTTGAATATATGCTTAGGGATTATTAAGTAAAATTTATTAGGTAATTAATTTTTATAACATGTTATTAACTAAACAAAGATTGGTATAATGATATTAATTAAATATTTATTAATTAATTAATTGTTATAATTTTGATTAATTAATTAATTAATTAATTACCTATTACATTCAATGACATGGGTATTAAATTTAAAAGGGTTAATAAATTTAATTGTTTAAATTAAAGGATTACGTATACAGAGGGGATAAGGAGCATTAATAATCGGATAAAACATTAATAATCAGATAAGGAGCATTAATAATCGGATAAGACAATGGATGTATGGATATGAGGGGAGGAGGCTTACGAAAGAGGGCATTTATTTTTTCAGGGTTCTCTTGGATTTGTTGGTTGAGAGTTTGAGTTCGGTAGTCGGGAAGGATCAATACGGCGGGCACCAGTTTGCTGAGGGTTTTGGGCACGAGGGGTAGGATATCCATATGGTATCTTGGAGCTAGGAAGCCGGACAGGTTGCTCCTAGATGGTAGGGAGGAACCACTGTTTGGGAAGAGTTGATCAACGCATCAAGCTGGGAAAGGCAACAGCAGGAAGGTCAACAAGACAAGCGGAAGCAACAGGAAGGTCAACAAGACAAGCGAAAGTTTAGCATCAGACCAAGGTATTTTAATTTACGTATTTGTTTTATGCATTTAAGGAATATGAAGTGTTATAAGGTTGTCCGTAAGATATTATGTTCAACTCAATAAATTTTATATATGTTGGTTTTGGTTATATGTTGATTATGAAGTAAAATACATGTTAGGTTTGCATTCCTTAAAATAAATTCTTTTGGGTTTTATAAGGCTTTGTGGAGACGAACCCTACAAAGCAAACATCCCATGAAGCAGAAGAGAAACTTATAGCCTTGATTGAGAAGGGGGATGAAGAGATCGCATAAATAGAGGAAAAAATAAAAAAGGAAGTGGAGGTATCCAAGGGATCCTACCAAAGGTTCATCGAAGCATGGACGAGTAGGAAACATTCCTAAGTGGCTCGAGAAAAGCCACAGGTGATTTTTTGGGGCATGTTGGACAAGAATTTTTGGGAAACAATTTTGGTAAAACTCCTAAGTATAGAATAAGTGCACAAAAGAGGTGTGCAAAGGATGAAGGAAGATTAGGGAGTGCACAATTGAGGTGAATCCATAAGCACAGTTCATAGTAAGAAGAATAAAACAAAGCCCCCGAGGGGGTAGCTCAATTGGCAAGTTCAATGAAAATGAAGTTCCATGAGGTTTCGAGTTCAAATCCCCCCGACTTACAATATATGCCATGTAAGGGGCATCGTGGGCACACCTGGAGGTTATAGTGGTAGCAGTTGGATAACATGGCCATGTGTAACGCGAGCACGTGCCCAACTAGTCGCTGATTCCACCAGAAAAAAAAAAGAAAAAAAAGAAAAAAAAGAAAAAAGAAGAATAAAACAAAGAATAAAGTGGAGAATAAAGCAGGAGAAGAAAGAAAGAGAAAAGGAAGGATGACATCCTGACATGCTAAAGATAGAAGGACACGTAAAAGCAAGAAGAACAGCAGTCAGAGTGAAAAAGAAGCATGCAGACGAAAAAGAAGGTGAAAGCAACCCGAACAACCAGTTAACTAGAGTAGTCATGCATTGTAATAGGATTTTGGGATGAAAAAAGTATGGTTTTAATCCCTAGAATGGATGTATAAATATGTAATGGGTTGGAAGAATAGGGGTTCTTCCTCATATGTTTGGGTTCATTTTTGTGGCTATTCTTGAGAAGTATTGTGGAGTATGTTCCAAGCTATCGAGAGCCCCTTTATGTAAGAAGGGAGGTAGGATAGGTTGGGAAGGGAGAGAATTGATGTATGAATGTTAAGGGATGTTGCAAAGGGAGAGAGGCTTGCACTGTAGAGCATCTAGGCTAGGAGAATATAAATATAACCATGATATATCTTTGTAAGCATAGTGTGCAAGCCTAAAGCAATTACCAAATGCATAATAAAGAAGTCAATCATTGTGGACGTAGCCTAGAGTTGGTTGAACCACATTAAATATTGTGTTAAATGTATTTTTTTTTATTGTTCATGTATTCTACTTGAATGTTTATTAGATTAGAATTTCCTTATGTATAATCATTGCACAAATGCTATGACTGGTAAAGTAATAGGATATGTTGTAATTGAGAATATAATGGTAATATGAACATGGAATCTCTAAGAAAATCAAGAAGGATAAAGAAAAACTTTTGTGCAAATAACTAATAAGGAAGAATGAATAGAATGATCACCTACTATTTCCTCACTACTACAGAAACTTGGTTCTTGCAGTCCCAATAGATACCTTGGGCGAGACTTCATCTATGCATGCAAGTGATTCTGAAAGGGACTGTTTCTGAAGGGTTTTGTTAGTCAACCAATAAATTGAACCTAGGGTCTTACAATTGTGCGTAGTGCCAACATCATACCCCAAGGAATTACATTGGAAAGAAGTTAATAGGATTTTGAGATATTTTCGTGGTAAAGTTGGCTATGGTTTAGTATATAAATCTACAAAATATTTTACGTTGATTGCTTATACAAATTCAGAATGGGAAGATTGCATGGATGACTTGAAATCAAATTTAGGGTATTCATTTAGCATGGATTTAGTAGAAGTTTCTTGGAGTATTAAAAATAAACCTACAGTTTCTCACTCCACAATAGAGGTAGAGTATAAAGTAAGGTCGCAGTGACAACAACTTGTGAATAAGTCTGGTTAAGAATAATTCTGGAGGATCTACATGAGAAATAGGAGAAACTCACTCATTTGATACGTGATAATCAAAGTGTTATTCAAATGACCAAGAATCCACTTTTTCATAAGAAGACCAAGCATACTGATATTTGGTATCATTTTTTTTCGATATTTGGTTCAATAAGGTGTGATAGAGATCACGTATTGTAGAACAAAAGAGCATTTTCCACATATATTGACCAAAGAACTACCAAATGAAAATTTATGCAAATTCATAGACGATCTTAGAATATTTCAAAATGATCAATATGGAGAAGAAATCTTGAAAGAATGATTGATTTGTATGTTCTAGATATTATTATTTTTTATGTAATCATATATCATAGATATATTTGTGATATTGAGATCATACTTGTTGAGTGAATTAACGAGTGATATTTGAGAGATTGTAGGACATGATAGGTTCCTGAGACATCTCTTCCTATGTATAAATATATGCTTCGGTAATGAGAGCCATTGAGTTGAGTATGCATTATTGTTTAGTATATTTTCTCCATTATTATTTGTGTAATTATTCAACCCCCTCTTTCTCTTCCTCTCACTCTTTCTCTCTCACCTATCACTCATTATCCCCCTATATCACTCTCACATTCTTTTGTTGTCTCTCCTCCTTTTTAAATCTCTCTCTCTCCCACCTTCCCCCTCTCCGACTATATCTCTCCCATCCTACCTATCTCTCTCTCATCCTCTATATCTACCCCCTCTTCCCCTCTCTCCTTCTCTCTGTCTTCCCCTATATTACTCCCCTCCTATGTATTTACCTCTCTCTCTCTCACTCCCTTTATATCTCCCTCTCTCTACACCACTAATGCTTTCCCCCTATCTCTCCACCTCCCCCCCTTCTCTCCCCTCTATTTCTCTCTCCCTCTCCCTCCATCCCTCGATCCCTCCATCATCCCCCCTCAGTCTCCCTCTATATATCCATTCCTCTCTCTTTCTCTCTCTCTCTCTCA
>ML816975.1:0-23669 GCA_009831015.1 Picea engelmannii
ATTTCAGAAAACTCCACATTGCAGTCCAAGTGGGCCTGGGCCATGCTCCAAATAACACCCTCTTAAGAAAATCCAACCTGATCTTGGGAAAGGAAGTGAATGGTTAAATCATATTTAGCTCACCTGCGAATGCCCTGAAGAGAGGAGCAGCCCTATCCCATACAGGCGTTGGCTCATTGGAGCATATTCCTAAACATGTTTTTAACACAAATCTGTCACTTTTTAGAACCAAACAAACTTTGTCCACTTTCAATTGTTACAATTTTCCCTTTGTTTTCAACAATGCTAACAACGAAAGTATAGGACCAACTAATCAGTTCAATTCTCAAACAAAAATCTCCAAAAAAAATCCTTGGGTGTGATATACTAAGGTAAGACAGGAATATCATGGAAATAACTTTAACTGATGACAGTGTATGCTAATAGCAATAGTTTTCACTAGATTTCATCATTCTTCAATATGTGCTTGGGCCAGAAAACAAAGTTTCAGAGTAAATGTGGATGACAACCTGCCTTCCTGATAACCAAACTCAGATATTAAAGTTGAGGACAGGAAAACAGATACATATAGTTGAACAGTGACCCCCCTGAAAGGCTTTTACAACAATAATAATTGAATGCTTAAATGACTTGCACCTCCCATTTGTTCTTGGTCATGGAAACACTACTGTTATATTGTGAATGACTTTAATGTTACTTCACACTACTCAAGGTTCGTAGATTATCAATAAAATCCCTGCAATTACCCAGGTATTTTTTACATAAATTGTGGATTTATTATACAAACTGTGCAATGGCCTTTACATTGTTAATTTGTAGCGTAGAATCCAGAATAGGCAAGTTACCTTGCCCTCAGTGGTAGAAAACCAGAACTGGTGATATAATTTTGCTCTCTTGTGATGTCATTACCACAGCTTTTTCAGGGCTTAAACTGTGAGGTGCTTCCATGGTATGCGAGCATTTAATGAAATGAATTTAGATGTGTTATCCTGGATTTCACAAAAATTCTACAAGAATGTTTAAGTACACTCTTTGTAGGCTCATGTGATAAGTCAGTGTAAACATGATGTTATAGCACTTCATATTGTTAGTTGTTTTTCAAATTCAAGTTACTGCTGATCAGTTGAGTCAGTTATTTGTAAGCCCTCCTAATCAGCCATGTCTGTTAATTTATGTCTTTCTTCTAATCAACCATGTCTGTTATTTTATGTCTTTCTTATAATCAGTCATATTGCCAATTTTAAGTTCAAACTGTTGCTAATTTTGAATGGATAGTTCCAAGTTCCAACTGGCAAATACAAATCCATAGGAACCATGAACAAATTCTTTTCTGATTTACAATCAACAAAATCGTTATTAATAAAGCCACTGAAGAAGATCCAATCATTCAACGAGAAGTAGCATAGCATCTTGCTCTGACATGTTTATTTCTTCGTAAAACAGTTCATATGTTAAATGACCATTATGATAGCCATTGGTAATATCCAAAGGGTTCAGACATTTCAAGTTAGCATAGTAATAAGTGTTAACAAATAAGGAAGTTCGATGTTTTATTTTTAAATCAATGGTTCTCTTTGATGCAATAGAAACAGACCACTGCTATTTCTAACACTTGCTGTTTATGAGGTAAAAGGTCGTCTAGCTGATAAGGTTGAAGAGTGAAATAGATGAAATTCAAGTTCTCCATTAAACCTTTGCTCTCGTGAAATGCCAAAACTTGAAATTTATTCTTTTTTTTAATTAATTTTTCATATGAATCACATCAAACTGGACTAACTTATAATCCAGGGCTCTATGCATGCCAGGGTTTCAACCCGAGTCATTAACATGGCAATGCATCATTCCAACCACTCGACCACAGGCCGACAGTGTGAAATTTATTCCTTGTAAAGAATTGCAGTCTTTGTTGAATGATAATAATGTAACTATGTGGGTTCTGGTGCTCTGTTATGTGCAAACTGAAATATATATATTTTTAAGCATTCATCCCATGAAGTTCCCGTTTCTTGCATTGCTCTGCATTTCTTTCTTGCCTTTGCTGAATTATCTTGTATATAAAGATCATACTCTTATCTTATCGTTTGGATGATGATAGTTAATCCTTTGAAATCCATATGTATCATGGATGAGAGACAATGTGGCAATTTATATCTTAACTCTGCACATTAATGGTTCAGACTAACAATAAGATAATATGTAAACAAGTCCACAAACTCGAGGAGAAACTTGAAAGTAGAATGTGAGAGAAACAAAAGGTACAGAATTTTGATACAAGTTACTTGACCACTTAAGAACTATTCGTAACTCTTGCAAGGATCTCGATGCCTCAGGTTCAAGCATTGTTAGTTTACCTGTACTACATTTACACTGGTGCATTTTTTATCGATCATGCATTTTGAAAAACTTCCACATGACATACCAACATAATTCACTCTTTTTAGGAACAGTTAGACTCTGAAATACAAGTTTTTTCTGGAATTTACTGAGAACCAAATAATTTAATAATTTATCACAAATATATAGAGAACACCTCAAACATATCAAAGGCTCAACAAGAGACCTCCTAGCCATTTAGGTTTGTTTCTAGGGAATTTTACATGACCTGAGTTGCTGACATTGGAAATTTACTCTAACCGCTGATCTCAGTTATACGGTATACCTAGTTTCCATGAACAACCAAAGGTACTGACACTACAGTTCATTGAATACCACAATGACAAAACCCATTTGGGATGTACCTTATCATTTATGTTTTAGTTGTTCCGATGTATCGAGATAGTGGGGTATTAGTACACCCCTTAAACTGTTATCGCATGTATACCAGCAATGCAAAGGTTAGGTTCAACTTATATAATAGGTTTAACAGTGATTAATGAGATTAGTGAAACTCGTATTGGTTGCTGAACTCCATTATTTTAATATTTTAAGATGTATTATAAATTTTAACAGCTTATGGAACAAATTTCTCATGGCTTATAAAATGTTCTGGTATATGGTGTTATTCTCAATGCCAGGAGCTTATAAACATGTTTAGGGGTTGGCTAAGGCTAAAATTTTCAATGCTTGAAATGTATGTCTGTATTGTTTATGTAGGATTCTCTCTCATATTATCAAAATGAACTGGGGTTATATTTCCAATCCCGTGGGCTTATCGTTGTGATAAAGCATTTAGATGTTAAAGATATTGCCTAAGGTTTAATTATAATTGCAATGTATCTTTTTTATATTACCTATGTAATATGCCCAGCAGCAGAGCAAAAACATATCCATAAGAGAGATTAGAACATAGATTAGTCAAATATGGCAATATTTTTAGCCCACAGGGGAAAAATAATGGAAATACATTGAAGTAAAGGCGAGAAGTTCAACACTAACCCCCTTTGCAAACTCTATTCTCAGAGCCAGACCACTGAGTACCAACCCTTGAAGGCTTCTCTTTGCAATCACTGCATCCTCCTCTTTCCTGAAGTTTATGAAAGCATAGTTACGGGCAGAATACACAGTGATACTTTCTATTTCCCCAAATCTAGAGAATTGTTCCGCCAATGCAGTTTCTGTGACATTCTGATATACATTGCCAACCCAAAGGTTTCGAGAGGCCTGAATTGTGTCACTTTCTGTTTTCTGAGCTCCAAAAAGATGACTCTTTTCATCAAAGCGAGGACCATGTACTCTATCCTTTGCAAATGGTGTCCCCTGAAAAAAGAAAATTAAATGTTATCCCATTGTTTAAGGGATACATAAAACCAACCACAGAAACTCTCTTAGTTTTTTATTTGAGAATATACAACTTCCGTGCAATGAATATCTTCTTTAAATAGTGCTGGTGTAACGCTTGGGGATAAGAATCAGGAGATCTCACAAATTCCAGCCTATTCGCAGTGTACCCATTGTTCGACCCCAACATGAAAGACCGATGTAAGGAATGAAGCAATCTAAATGTGCAGCATGCACAGCATTTTTTTGGTTCACTGGTTCGAATTTAATTACATGAGCCCCAGCATCAACAACAAGCATAAGGCATGCACAAACTTGATGATGATTCCTAGATTACACACAATCCTAAGAAATCATATAATTTCCATTCGGTAGCTTCATTTTAGCACACAGAAGAGTAAAGACACCACCAGAAAACTGTTGCTACTCGCATACACACATCCAGTCACTTGCATACAGCCCTAAGCTGACCCAAAAAAGGGCTTTTTACGTCACGGTCAGCCATGCCAGCAAGTGTAAAAGACCATAAAAGGAAACATCACCACATAAAAAAAAAGCATGATCAGATTGTATATAATCCAATTGACACCAAAGGGTTAGATCCATAATTGGTGAGAAGCGAGGAGGTTTTCCCCGGTGGGGAAAGTACAATTCCTGTGAGGGCTTTTCCTGGAGCCATGGGGTCACGTTGAGGTAGTGGTAGAATGTGTCTGCACCAGAAAGATTATATCAAATGATCTCATGACCTGTGCAAACATAAATGTATCTAAGTTCATCCCCGTGTCCGTCCTTCAATTTTAGAAAGAAACCCGTTGGGTTAGCTCAACCAGTTGTCGTCAATGTTGGAGGGCATTTGGTTAGTTGCGTACCAGCAGGTGCCCAGTTTGAATTTGGATGAGGCATACTGGTCTTCACCGACCTGTTTGCTAGGGATGCCATCCACAAATGTTGGGAAGCATTGCTTAGGCTCACCCGCAAGGTTTTCTTTGAAAAATATATATAAAAAAAAAATATGTAAGCCAACCGACAAGAAAAATATACATTCCGCCATTTTGGATCAGAAATTTAGGCCATCTTCATATCTGTAAGACATTGTTATGCTTATGAAAAAAATGACGGGATTTCGGCGACCTGTGTACTAGACCTTAACTGAAACTTTAAATCCAAACATATCCTAATTCACATTAACTCGAGATATGTTTCGAAAACGATTTTAAGTAAATTTCATTTGCGCACGGCATTGTGCACTTGTGGACATTATTATTATTGCAAAATTTTCAATTTTAACGGCGTTTTGGCAGTCTAAGAACTAGACTTAAGGAGCAATACTGCAAATAAGACCTAAAACGCAAAACCCTAATTTGTTTCAACTTGCCATGTATTTCTAATCAATGACAACTTAACCTAAACTTCTGAAACGGCGGAACTAACGAAGCCTCTCGGCAAGAAACTTCAGTAACAAAGCTACGCCAAGCTCAATATCAGCTTCTCGAAAACTATTTTGCAGACATGCTGCAAAAATAATAGACCTAGCATTTACAAATCTAAGCTATAAAAATAATTGCTTATTTACTGGATCTAGGGTTTGCATTAAGGACTGACCCATTTTACTCCGACGCCGCTCTTCTGGTCCCTCGAGTTCGCAAACATGCTGAATCCTGCGGCGATTCGAACCCGCGGCGTCTCTGACGATAAGAAAAATCCTCGACGTCAAAAAAATTCACAAACGGCACAAAAAAATCGCAAAAACGAAAGGAGAAACATCAGACTGATCGGCGCGAGATGAGAGAAAATATCTATCGAATCGTTCGATGGATCTATCGACCCGCCCAGTGAAATTTTGAAGGAAAAACAGCAAATGAAAAAGGAAAGACACGGCAAAGCTGCAGATAATAGAGAGGAAGATGGATCAGCGCAATGGATATACCGGCAAGGTCACCGGCAGGTGTCAATCATATGATAAGGGCATGCAGTGGGTCGCTAGTTTGTAAGTTATCTCTGAGGTCTTGGAGATTTTTTTGGCCGGCACTGCACAAAGTTTCTATACTTTGCGTCTTATTAGCCGAAATCTACGTATATAGCATTGGAGTTCACCGAAGCTCGATAGCAATTGTGGAACATGCATTAAAGTTGTGTTATTTTGTTTTTTCAATATTATGCGTTAAAGTCGTGTTATTTTGTTTTTTCAATATTGTGTGTTAAAGTTGAGTTTTTTTGTGTTTTCCCCATTTTACATTAAAGTTGTGTTATTTTGTTTTTTCATTATTTTACGTTAAAGTTGTGTTATTTTGTTTTTTCATTATTATTTTTATGGTTTCTAGATCTTACCACTTGGTTGTCTTTTTTTTTATATGTTAACATAGTCAAATTTTCACAAGTTTAAATAGAACTTCATCCTTTGACTCCCTAGCCAAGTCATATTGTACACCTCTAACCCCTTGTCACATACATAAAAGATCATCCCATTGCATTGCATACATAAAAGATCATCCCATTGCATTGCAGAATCTGTTATCCTCTTCCACTTATCCTTACTCCCCTCAATATGAATAATAGTGCTATTGTAAATGTATTTGTAGTTAATGATTGTGGGTGGCTTCCCAAAGATCTCGATTTAGTCTTTTGCTTAAAAATTCATATCAATGTGTAAGAGATTTTAAGTTCTTAGAGATGGAAATTAAGGACATCCTTTCAAGTATTTAGGTAAAAATAGGATTAAGTACTTCTTCGTGTGTGTAATTTTGAGTTTATATTCTCAAATTTCAATATGGATGGAATATAAGGATGTTTATAATGAATTAGTGTTATATAATACAAAGTAATTGGAAATTTGTCTCTAGTTAAAGTTACAAAAAAGACAATTGCCTTGGAATGATGCATTAGGTATATTTATGTAGGAGGAGATGGGCCAATGATTTTATAGGAGTGAAGCATATAACCACTTAATGGCCACTTTGCACTTGGACGCAAATGCCCCACTTTGGATAAAGGTTTGGGGTGTAGATTATTAAGCAATGGTCTTTATTTCCCTTTGGTAATCGCCTTGGAAGAGGAACCTCACTTGGAATAGTCTAGGTCATTGAGCTTTTATGGGGCCCTCTCAACATTGTAAATGCCTTGTTAATTTATAAACCATTGATCATCTCTTTCTAGGTTGCCCTTATGCCCGCCATATGGCACTGGATCTAAATGGCAATGAGAACGAAGAATCCTTAATAGCAAGGTGTATTAATTTTCCTCCATTAGTGGACCGAGGCTCATTTTCTATCCAATGTCAAAGTTAGATTACATGTAGAACTTACTAATGGACTTTGCAACATAGAATATTTGGTTGGAGCATAGCCAACCAAGTTTTAATGGACAAATCAAACCAATTCAAACCATGCAACAAATAAATTTAAAGAAAGTAAAGCAAACCATTTTAGATGAAGTTTTGAAACATGGTGATCTCGAGGGTATCTAAGATAACAAAATCAACTTATCCTTGTGGAGAAGTAAGCCTTCTAATTTGATTCAATCACATGGATGGACTACATCACCCCTGTTCATCTAGATATTTGCCTACCCCCATCACCATCCTTCATCGAGTTAGCTTTTGATGTGACTTTAAGAGGTAATTTAGGGCGTGTAGGGATTGGAGGTCTTTTGAGAAATGTTGAGAAATGTATCTTGAGCAGGAACTTCTTGCACAAGGCTTGGTGTCAATGTGCAGGAAGTGATTCTAGACATTTATTGGGTGATCACTAATTCTATCTTGTAATTTCATTTGGAAAATAAAAGAAAAAGTGAAATTCTAATGTTTTGAAGTCCACTGATTGTAGGAATCTAAATGAAATACTCTAGAACTTCCAGATCATTGGTGATTTAGATTAGGATTTAATCTTAGTCATGCATCTTGCGATTGAAATAGGTGGCAACTAGGATTGAGGAGATTGGTTATCTTCTCTCAAAGCATAAATAGGACAAGATAGGAGAGGTCAATATCACACATGAGAAGACAACAAGAGACCTGGAAGAGGGCATAGTGCATTCAAGGAGAAGAAGAGGAGCAAATTGTTAAAGAGACTAGCAAGTGCAATAGGTAGTACAGTCCATGCCACTAATGTAACAATCCTTTCTTCATGCATAGGTCGTACACCCTCAAATTTGTTTGTACACCCTCAAATATAGTTGTTTGAGGTGGTTTTATTAACTGTATAATTGTTGGTTCAAAGCAGGCTATAGAGATCACCTTGTAAGCTTTGATCAAATGAATGAAATGTCGATTTGAAGGAGAAATCCTTGTGTGTTTGTGTTTTATTTCTTCCGTTTTTCATTTTTTCAACTACTGTGTCACTAATGCAATGTTCAAAAAATTAATTTAATGATGTTAGATAAATTTATTTTGAGTTGTTTAATTAGAAAATATTAGGACAACAACCACCTAGGTTGAAAATTTTACATGGTATCAAAGTTTCTTTCTTTGATTGAGATTCTCAAGGATTCACAACAATAAATCAACTGCCAAAAACAAGGACTCGAAATTAGAGGGTTTCAATAATTTTTTAAGGATTGATTTTTAGATAAGGGAGTTTGTTCATTAGATCTCAAAGATGGCCTCAACTAGCCTCAAATTCAAGGATAAACTAGACAACGCCTCAAATTTCATGTCATGGAAAGTGAGGGTTACACTCTTATTGGAAGAGAATGATCTATGGGATATTGTCAAGGATGTTGTGCTTGTAGCAATTAGCAGCTCACAAGAAGAAGAAAGTGAGTGCCAAGTAGGTGATCATGGATGCCATAAAAGATCATTTGATCCCTCGTATATCCGAGAAGAAGACAACAAAGGAAATGTTTGATGCCCTCGTATGCCTCTACTAGAGTGAGAACATAAACAAAAAGATGATATTGTGAAAACAAACTCAGATCCATAAAGATGACCGAATCATATTCAGTCACCAATTACCTCATGAAGGTCGTGGAGATTTGTGATCAACTTGCAACAGTTGGGGAGAAGGTTGCAGATGCAAAGCTGGTGAACACTAATTGGGTTCCCAACTTCATGGGAACCATTTGTCAAAGGTATGTGTGCTCGTGAGAACCTTCCTAGCTTTGAAAGTTTGTGGGCTGATTGTATCTAGGAGGAGACTTGGATGGAGTCAAAGGCCAGTAAGAAGGGTGGTGACAAGAACCTACCCTATTTGGTAATATAAATAAGGGCAAAGGTAAAGGACCCAACAAGGGAAAGGTAAAGAGTGAGGAGTCACCCTCGAAACCAAAAAGCAAAGACTCGAGTAAAATCAAGTATTTCATTTGTCACAAGCACGGTCATTGAGCATCACAATGTTCGGATAAGAAGAAGGGTGGAGGGAAGCAGTAGCAGAAACAGGTAGTAGCCTCTACAGAAACTCATATGAGCAAGTTTGCTACCAAGTTCGAGAAGGATTTCTTGATGGTCTCTTGCCTTTCTACGAGCATAATGTGTGGCATGTGGACAATGGGACATCTCATCATATGACATCAGCTCAACGGTTATTTTCTAGTCTAATGAAGCAAGACTCGAGAGTACAAGTTGAGTTTGGTGATGATGACAAGTACCCAATAGCAAGTTCTAGCTCAAGTCAGATAACTCTTTAGATTTTGACGATGTCTTGTTTGTTTCAAGTCTCAGAAAGAATTTGGTTTTGGTTTTGGATATGGAGGATAAGGGATATGTAGTTGATTTTAAGAACCAACAAGTCCTTATCGAGCTAAAGGAATCTAACCCAGATACAACACAAGTAATAGGGGTTCGAGAAGTTGATCTTTATAGGTTTCAAGGTGAACTTGTTTTAGCCCTAGTTCATAAGAGTGACAATTTTCTCTCAGCAACACCATTTTGCTATGGTGTATATGGAACAATATGTTGCATCTGAATTCCTTGTGCAGTGCAATGACTTGTAAATTTATTGTTCACGTATTCATCTCCATTATTTGTTCTTAACCTTTGAAGTTGATGTCCATATTATTTTTCTACAAGGGCCTTGTAGGCCAAAAACTTGTCAAAAACTTCACTCTTAAGTTTTAAGAAGTAAACCCAACTTTGTCTGGAGAAGTCATCAACGAAAGTTAATAAATAATTGCACCCAGAGAAAGAAGGAGAAGAAAGCAAACCACACAAATCACTATGAACAGACTACAAAGGGGCCGAGTGTAATGTCCCCACTTTGGGACATCATCACAGTGCAGAGGTTTATGATGACCAGAGTAGCCAGATGGATGTTATAGCGAGTACAGGGGTTATTAAGAGGCATTGTGGGGTCCAGCTTGCATTACTCATCCTATTTCATCATTATGAGCCATTCCGCACAGATTGGCTTTGGTTATGTGGCATTCCGACGATTTCCATGGTTTTGAGTATTTTGTTGCTATAAGTTAATTAAATTCACTGAAGAGGTCATTTTGGGCAATATACTTGGAGGAACCTCTTAGTGTAATAGCTCATTGGAATCGGGAGGAACAAAACTATAGGATAGGATGACAAGAAGTGACTTTCAATGGTCAAGGAAGCCACAAGGAGAGATAAGGTGTTTTTCAGAGGTAAAAAGGTTAATTAATTAATTAAAGTGATTTAATTAATTAATTAAATATTAATAAAATGAAAGTCACTTTGGAGGGACAAGGTGAGCAAAAAGTATAAAGGAAAGGAAAGGTCCTCTACTCATTCATTCATGTATGTCTATCATTTTGATATCTGGCTTCTAGCTAGAGGGCCCATCTCTTGGGGGTTTTGAGGGTTTTGACTTAACAAACCCTAGAGGATGACTCGGTGGTGAAAGATTCCACCTAGCTTGTCCCAAGATTGGTCTCGGAGATGAAATACTCTCCCACACCATTCTAGTTCCAGATCTACTCAGTGCAGGAGGGTTCTACACCAGCCACAGGCACAGGAAGAGAAGGAGGGCGCACCAGTGGGGGTTTCCAGCAAGGGGGGCGCACCATTTATTGAAGGAAGGTTTGTTGCAGGAGTTTGAGGGATCCCTTGGAGATTTGAGCACTTGGGTTTTACTTGTAGGGCCTTGGCCATGATTTATAGTGCCTCTTGAGAGAGTTCTATGGTACAGATTATTCCCTAGAGCATTGGGACGAATTGGAGAGAAGGAGAACATTTTGGATATTTAGATCTATTCAATTTGGAGGGGTTAGACTTCATATCTGACCCTGAGACTTCACATAGTGACTTGTAGTGTCCCGATCTATCTTTCTAGCGATTTTCAGGGCATTTGGAGGCCTCCTTCATCAGGGCCGAAATTATAGGGTTTGACAGTTTTAGGAGGGTGCAGCTCCATTGGAGGATTCAACATTTGGAGGAGTTTCCCTTGGTATTTCGGTTTGATATTTCAGGAGGGGATTCTACTCATCCCGATCTACAGTTTGACATCTTCAACATAGCATTTGGAGGTCTCCTTCATCAGGGCCGAAATTATAGGGTTTGACCATTTTAGGAGGGCGTAACTCCATTGGAGGATTCAACATTTGGAGAGTTTCCCTTGGTATTTTGGTTTGAGATTTCAGGAGGGAATTCTACTCATCCCGATCTATAGTTCGACATCTTCAACGTAGCATTTGGAGGTCTTTGACAATAGGGTCGAATTATTGAGGGTCTTGAGGGTTTCAACAAGGCGTGGCATCTTCTAGCTTGAGGGTTTGGCACTTCATTCGACCAGATCTACTCCTGCATCAATTTTCAATGGATATTCAGCCTTTGGAGGCTTGTGGCATCTTCTATTGGAGCATTTTGTAGCAACTCTTATCTTCTATTGTCTTTATTGGAGCCATCTGATGTGCATTCCAGATTGGCATCTCATTGTATCAGGTTCTTGCTATTTGTTATGAAATAAAGATCAAGTCTACAGTGTTTTGGGCTTGTCTATCATATTGTTGGTCTTTCGTATGGTTGAGGTATGTTCCTTGATTGCATCTTCTTGTTTATTGTTGCAAACATATATTAAAGTCATCAGTAAACCCTAAGGCTGAAATCAAGAGGCCAACCTGCAAGTAAACACATACAAACAAGTAAATCAACTAAGTGTTTGATGAAATGCCACAACCAGAAAAGTTTTAAAAGACACCCAAAACAGTGATGTTCCTGGCATAATGGCTTGGGAACATTACACCGAGGCATGCCAAGAGGTATGTTTGTTAAAATTGTCCAGATGATGCTTGCTGAGAACACAATCGATGTTGGACTACGATTGTCGTTAGACCAAAACTTGCAGGCATTAGTCTTCACCACAATCGTTGGAGTTAGGATCCACGAGAGAGGGTTAACCCATGTCGCGAAACTCGCAGGAAGCACTGAACCCAATGCCAACAATCTTCCCCTAGCGCGTATCAAGCGAGTTTCGAGCTCGAGACATGTCACTTTGATACCATTTGCTGGACTATGATTGTCATTAGTCCAAAACCCGTAGGTGTTAGTCTTCACCACAATTGTCAAAGTTAGGATCCACGAGAGGGGGTTAACCCATGTTGCGAAACTCACAGGAAGCATTGAACCCAATGTCCAACAACCGACACAAACACCATCTTTGCAAGAAATGAGAGGAATAATAACCACCATGTGTTGATTACATAGTTGTTATAATGAGCGATAGTCTAGATGACCAAACTGCTCATGCCAAAGTTTGCTCAAGTCATCGCTATGAGCAACAAAAACTGATGGAAAAGATGATGACCCAAAGTTGTCAAACTTGTACAACCTGGTAATATCATCAACAATTCCAGTTTCTAGGACATGCTTAAAATCTTTTAAATCCTTGATTACAATTTGGTGAGGTGAAAAATTTACAGTTTTATCTTCACCCGAATGAGTGATCTGATACACTAATAGAAGGTTGCAAGAAAAACTTGGAATACAAAATACATCATTGAAATGACCATTATCTACCTAAATTGCTCCAGACCCTACAACACTAAGAGATCTATCATCACCAACAAATATTTTATTGGTGTTACATTCATTAAGAGCAGAAAAGATGGCTTTATCCTTAGCCATATGATAAGATGCTTTAGAATCAATAAGCCACTCGTCAAAAGATGAAGTAGAAGTTGCATTGAAGGAGAAACCAAACATAGAAAGCGCATGTCCATGAGAAGAAGAAGAAGAAGAAGAAGAATCAATATTCATGTTGTGCTTCTTCATTGTTGTTTCCAAGGATTCCATATTTTAAAAACATTTATACTCCACATGACCATCTTTCCCACAAAAGTTGCAATGTTTCTCAATCTTTTGACTTTTGGATTTTTCTCCTTTGTCACCATTAGGAGTAGAAGCTGGCTAAGAGGGTTTGGAACCCTTGTTTTGCTTGTTGTTGTCGTGATGATGTTTCTTCTTGGGATTCTTGGATTTATCTTTCAGTTGGGCCACCAAGGCTTTGTTGGATGTACTTGCAGTGTTAATAAATCCAAGTTGCACAAGCTTATCTTGCTCTTGAATCAAAGCATCACAAAAGGACTCAAAAAAAGGGTTCTTTATAAGCACTCTCTAAAGTTTCTCTAGTGGCATAAAAGGTAGATACAAAAACTGAATATGCGCTACCAAGCTTAGCAATAATAACATATATGCATCGATCTTCCTTCGAATCTAGTTTGCCGCCTATACATAAAAGTCCAAGTGTTTTGAACTTAGATAAATAATCTTCAATGCAAGGAAAATCATTGGGAATTAAAGTCATTATCTAATTTTCTAATTGGTGGGCTCGAATAATATTGTGTTAACCAAACACAACTTTAAGTTTTTCCCAAGCTTCATCGAGGGCATCAATTCCTTGAAGGTGAAACCTTAAATCATCATAAATGGACATTCTGATTAGTCCACATGCTTCATCACTCTTATTAGCCCATTTTACTTTCTTTTGATCATCAGTGGGTTCTTGTCCCTTTCCCAAGGTAATATGGTACAATCCTCTATTTCTCAATACATCCTCCGTATGAGATTTCCATGAGAAGTGGTTGGTCCATGTGGTGATGCTCCTCATTTTCCAACTTTTCCTATAAGCTCACTTTTAAATAAATTACTTATGAAGTGACCCACTTTTATAGAATAAGTGGGAATCACTTTTACAATGAAGTTAGTTTGTAAATTAAAGTTGCATGCAAAAAAAACAATTAAAAATAATATTAAAACTACTTATAGTGATTCACTTTATAAATTAAGTGAAATGCACTTTACAATGAATGCATGAATGTTTTCGAAAAAAGTAACAAAAAACATTTTTTTCAAAAAAAGTAACAAAAAATAGGCTTTAGCTCAAGACTTTTTACTTAATAAAACAACTTTCAACCAAGTGAGGTAGTACAAAACACATTATAATCTTAAGAAGGAGGATGAGGGATGTTGTTGTTGAAGATGGCCTTGAAATATGTGCCAAAAAAAAACTGATTTTCATGCACTCACACAAAAAATTTGTTTCTTGACAACAAGGGTTAGATCTTGGTTAGCTTACCTGGAAAATGCAAGTGTTCCCTATCTTTATGATTTGTCAAGATAGCACAGAGCACATGACAAGGAGCATACATAGACAAGAAAACACTTTCCGTTCTATTTATGATTTTCCGAGATAGCACAGAGCATGAGGAAAAGAACATACGTCAACCAGAAAGAGTAGCAACCTGGAAACAAAAAATAGAAAACTGAAATATTGTCTCTGTAAAAATTTAAAAGGGCATATTCAGTGTTTATACCTCTGGACCTGACTGAAATGGTTGTATATTAGGCAAATGGAAACATTATCAAGTGAAATGAAAAAACATTCCTAACTTAAAGGAGCGCTTCAGATACAATGGAACAATCCTCTTGGCCCAAAAAATTACAAAAACAAGATATGCGATAACAAAGCTTCGAGATCTCGATCTACAACATGAGCGAGTTTTCAAATGTGTTTTAATATCATATTCAACAACACAGGTATTCCAACAGAGTATGAACACCTTCAGTAACCACTCACACAACCAGATAAAAAATCAACACATCAATGTTTTTACGTGGTAAAACCTCCATGGGGAAATATCCATGACCCCAACCAACGTGGTCACTTGAGGCAATTTATTAATGCAAAAGAAAATACATTACAAAGAGTTGTTCACAATCAATCATCGACAAATGATCTGCCATGCTCTCTAAATAGAGATCATGGACCAATCGGGTGTTAAGCCACATATCAATGTAGTTGTTAAGATCCAGGAGAATATGAGTCGTCGGATCACGCTATGTTGGGAACATATCGTGACTGTCGGACTACAAATGCATAATAATGCATATTAAAGAAATACACTAAGAAACTCACTTTAACCTAATGACACCTTAGACCAAGTTGATCTTAACTAACTCTTAAGTGTCTAAATATCATAACATATAGCATTCATATGCATTTGTTTCAAGAATTAAGACATAAAAAAGAAAGATTCATTAACAATGTACCCTTCAAGGCATTCTCATTGGCTTACAAACACCTTAAGTGTTTTCTTGTACCTCTCTAGGAAGAGCATCAATATACAAGTCACCAGACCAGATGTTAGGTTAATATTGACTAAGTCAAGGCTGGATTGGATTAACCTTGATTAGGTTAGTGATGGGTTTACCATTGATGGTTTACGAGCCCACAATATTGGCCCACAATATTCACTTGCGATGATGTTTATGTAAAGGCTTAACACACAACAATATAAAGTGCCTCAAGCAACCTAGCTTGGTTGACTTGGACGGATTTCCCAAGGTTAATAAAGATATATCTTTGTGGATGGCTTTCCCAATAAGGGGTTTTCAGTGCATATTACTAGTGCTTATTTTCTGCTTGCTTCTTCTTTTTTTTATTCTCTAAATGCACCCAATTTTAACATACGGTATTAAAGCATGGGATTGTCGTTTGAGGTTAAACTCTTCCTATGGGAATACATGTGATCAAGTGGATAAATGCATATAGTATAGAGATCCATGTAAGTGGCTAAATAAGTTATTGCTTGCATTGAGCATGTTTGTGCTGACTAGAGTTAAATAGTGCCCACTTATGGTTGTTCCATCAAAATCTTAGCGTAAATTGTGACATTGGAAAATGATCATGTGTTGAAATTTTCTTTTATGGTGCTAGGTGGCTTGGCATGGAGGGGGTGTAGGTAATTGTCATTGTTGGAGCCTAAGATATGGTGATCTATAGTGTCATCGAGGATTGTTTTGTGGTCAAGGGTGAGATGGAGGACATTTGTTATGAATCAATGCCTCGGGAATGATAAAAAATCAATGAATAACAATTCACTTCAACAGGGGAACCTCCTTTTACAATATATTAAATGTACAAGATAATATAAGATGATTCTAAGAATAGGTTTCCTTGGTATATATATAGGAGACAAAGGGTGCAAATATAATGAAAGGGCACAATGCAGGGTTCTAGCCTACCTACTAATATAACACTAGAAATGTAATAATTCAATATCTAGGGATTAATAAAGGGTTGTATACTTAACATGGGGCTTTTTCTAGGGCTTAACATGACCCTCCCCTTCAAATAAGTGTTGTCTTCAACAGTTGACTAACCGCGAGGGTTTCTACACGAAGAACTCATCTTCCCATGTTGCCTCTTCCATTGGCAGGTTCTTCCATTTGACAAGGTACTAAGTAATTGCTTCATTTCACAGTTGCTTAATCCTTGTTTCAAGTTCTAGTATGATTTTACATTCTTCGTTAATCTCTGGTAAAATAGTTTGGACTAAGATCTTGTCATTGATTACCTTCTTTAAGCAAGAAGCATGGAAGATTGGATGTACACGTTAAGATGGAGGCAACTTCAATTTGTAAGCCATATTTCCAATCCTTTGCAACACCTTATAGGGGCCATAATATTTGGGTGTTAAATTATTGTTCTTCTTTTGTTGCTTGAGGGACATTTGTTTATATGACTGTAACCTCAAAAATACCAAATCCCCACTTCAAATTCCCTTTAACTATGATGTTGATTTGTTTGTTGTTTCATCTTATTTTGTGCCATAACCAAGTTGTCCTTCAATAGTTTGAGAACCTCTTGCTGGGGCCCTATGTGGTCCTCCACTTCTTGAACCTTTACAGTCCCTTTCAAGGACAATGTGATGGATGGAGGTTGATATCCATAAATTTCTAGAAATGGAGACATTTTTTATGAACTATGGAAGGATGTGTTGTACCACCATTCTACCAAGGGCAAACACTTGACCCATTGTGTTTGTTTATCATATGCAAAGAAACAAAGATATCCTTCTAGACATTTATTCACAATCTCAATTTGCCCATTGAATTGAGGATGGTTAGGTGAGCTATGAGCCAATTGTATGCCCAAACAAGAAAATAATCCAATCCAAATATTTCCAATGAAAATTGGATCTCTGTCACTTAAAATAATATTGGGGACTCCATGAAGCTTTTGAATTGTTTCCATGAATGTTGTGGCTATTGTACTTGCTTTAAAAAGATGAGAAAGAGAGCAAAAATATGTATACTTTGTCAATCGATCCACTACTGCCATGATGACAGTATTTCCTTCAGATTTGGGTAAACCTGTAATAAAATCCATTGAAACTTATTCTCAATGTTGACTTGGTATACTTAATGGTTGTATGAGACTTGGCATCTTCATTATCTCTCCCTTATTCTATTTGCAGACCACACATTCATACACAAACTTTTGAACATCAATTTTAAGACCTTCCCATAAAAAAATCCTTCTTGATCATATGGTAAGTTTTCAAGAACCCTGAATTTCCTCCTATAGCAGAAGTGTACGATTCGAGAAGGACCTTCTGTTTGAGATGGGAATTCTTACATAAATATAGGTGATCATGATACCATAGCAAATCAATCCTCCATACAAATTTATCTAATGCACTAGAGCCCTCTTGTAGTTGTTGAATGATCTTGCATACCTCTTGATATTGCTTCCATTCTATCCTTGCTTCTTCCACCTAATCAGATTGCAAAAATGTCATGTCCCCATTTTTGGGTTTCCCCGTTTTGTAGTAGAAGGGACTTTCGTGGCTTGTGAGTGGAGAAAAAGGAGTAAAAAGGGGGTCATTTAATGTCACTTAGTGAGGAGATGTTATTAGGGAAATAAAGTAACTTTATATTAATAAGTTACTTAACCATTATTAAAGTGACTTTTAATCTTAAAGTGAAAATTGGAGGGAAAGTACGGGTTAAATTTGATTTAGTCAAAAAGGGGAAAATTCTAGAAGTTACATTTGATTTGGTCAAAAGGGGGGCAAATTCTAAAAGGCATGGAGAAAGGATAAAAGGAGGGGTAGAGCCTCACTTTGGCATTATGATTTGATCTCTCATATTGAAGTGCTATTTGAGTCATTGTTTCGTTAGGATTTAGCAAAACCCTTCCACTATTGGTTTGGTTTCAGTGGTGCAATATCCACCCTAGCTAGACAAAGAGGAGGATCCATCCTTGATTTTCACTAGAGCTTCATCTTGTGTTTTGATTTCAGTTTTGGTTTATAGTGATTTGCTTGGAGAGGTTGTGGCACTTGGAGGGTTTCATCTCATCTGTTGAGGAGGCCATGGCATGATTCCAGATTTTTAGCTTGTATTGTGTGTTTTCCATTGAGGTATTGCAACTGCCATAACAACCATTGGATTATTGTATGAAGATATTCATTCATAATAAAATACCACATATTGTCCCTTCTATTTCTGGTGTATTTGTATTACATGCAATATGTTTGACAAAATGTCTATTAGTAGAATACATGCAAATTGTTTGTGAAAATTTGTCAACCAGAACACTTATTGCACATAAGGACATAATATCCTTGCCCATTCTATTAGAGATATTATAGTGGTATCAGATTTGGTGATCTTGCCAGCCTATGATTGCATCAGAGCACTTTCCTTGGCTAAAGAAGAGAATTTTTGTTTTTGGTTTTTTTGTAGATTTTAAAAGGAAAAAAATGGGGTGGGGCATTTTAGATTACATTTTGAAGCAGGAATTTCCAAAACAAACTCGATATTTGAATTCCTCTCGGAACAATACCTAATTTCAAAAAAATAATCGGCGAAAACGGAGTCCGGGAAGTAAAGTTATTGACATTTTAATTTCGGCAAAATTTCAGGGTTTTTCTAGAAAAAACCACGTGATTTATAGTGGATAAGAAAATATGAAGACTCATGAATACTTGGATGAAAGTTGGTAAATCATTTAGCAAAACAAGAAAACACTAGCAACAATTAAATACAAGCTTGAGTATGGAATTTGGCCCAAGGATTGGGAAGGGGCTTCTTTGAAAATCACAGGGCAGAAAGCGAAGGAAGACAAGGATGAAGGACATAGGGACTTGTTGGAGGTACATGTATCTAAGCGTGTTGAAGACGTGTGCATAAAGGAAGACCAAACAACAACCTATGATACACCATCAGAGCTAATCGATGAAGTCGAGGACACTAGTGTGTTAGATGGGTATACCTCTGATGAATCAACACAAGAAGAGGATGCAACATCTTATGATGACATGTTCCAATGAGTTGATGTTGAGGATCCCACAACTTTTGTCATGTATCATGCTTATGAAGTGGGAAGTCTAATTGTGATAACACCTACGCTTGATGATGATTCAACACCAAATCTCAGTTATGATGTCGATGATGACGAGGACGTGATTGTACCTCGACAAGGGTTGGAAGTGCAATTATTGGTCAAGGAGGGACAGATTGTGAAGGTGTTGACAAGGACAGATGGTACTTATAAATTTATTAAATATATTATTTGGGAAGATCAAATGGAGGAGAGACAAAAAGGAGTTGTAGATGAGATCACTAGTGCTCAATTATGCATCATTAAAGAAGCACTAGAGCAGATGAAATCTGATTACTTGCAGTTGTTCATGGATAGGGACCTTGCTATTAAGCTCGTTGAAGACAAGGAAAGGGAGATTGAGGAACTTTGTTACCAGTTTAGTTTGGCACACTCTTCATCGTTGACAACAACAGTGACTCCATCATCTTTGGCAGCAGTAACACATGAGGGCATGAGTGGCACTCATGATTTGAGGGAGGAGCCTCTTGTGACGATCCAACACAAGGACCATTCAGATTTGTAGGTGTTGGAGGAGAGGTTTGACACATAGGATTTTGACTGTGCACCTAGGAGGGATCATGAGCAGTTTCTTTTGGCTCAACGCTTAGCTACAGAGGAGGTAGTTGATCAAATTCCTTATGGACTAACTAGTAAAGAAGTATATGCACCAGTTGATTGGGGAATCAAGTATAGGAAAGTTGTGGATACATCACTCTGGGATCTAGAATCAATTGATATTAGTGGAGTGATTGATATAGTGGCACATATGGGATACAAGGTGGTGCATGATAATAAAGTGGTGTGCAATGGTATACATTAGTATACAACAATGTACGATGGTGTTCAGTGGGTTTCTAGGATGTTTTCCCAAGGGAGACCTCTAGACAGGGGCTTCAAATATATCATTGAGTTTAGATCATCTAGGATTGATGAATGGATGGATGAGCTTCATGGAGAAGAATATTCCTCATAGATGGATCTTCGATTGGGATATCACTAGAGTAGGAACAAAGAGCGAGATACATGCAGGGTTGCTCTCATATGCTACCTTGAGTTCTTGGTCATATCATTGGGGTTGGCAAACACACTTGACACTTTCCAATCTTCCAGATAGTGGCAGAGGCATCTAGTGCTATCCTCCTATGCCAACAATATATGGAGGGTTCACCTGAGTCAATTGGGTGAGACATGCATGATTATAGCCATGTTAGATTTCTTATGTTTGGGCTATGTGGTCGAAGCATAAGAGTAGATCCAGTTTGTATTGGGTTAGTTCACAGAGATTCCATCTGATAAAGTGGTGGATGGCATTATCCCCTACAGAGGTTGCACACTTGTAGCCCCTGAGTCCACACATAGGGATATGATTATGAGGGTCATGTGTGATCCACCTTCCATAAGGCATTATGGGTACTCGTATGAGCATGAGGCACCACAGGTGACAGGGATACTTTCCAGGGAGGTATTTAGACTAGAAGGATTACTTGAGTACATTGATGGTGATCAAGATAACAAATTTTTCGGTGCAGTTTGGCAAGAGCTAAACAGAGTTACAGTTATAGAGTTGATTCCTAGTACATGGGCATACCGGGTACTTGGTTCATTTTGAGTCTGATGGTTACCAGTATGGAACAACAATAGCTAATATGTACTGGAGTGGTGGACTTCCAATTTGGTGGTGGGATCCAAGCATTCAAATGATGTTGATTGACTGAGTTTTTATAATGATTGGTCTGCTTTGATTTTGGGATGAAAATAGAGGGGAAATCGAGACTTACTTTATATGCCATGAAAAACTCGAGGCCGGTCGTGGATTTGCAGGCTTAGACTTCATTGAGACACCTTTAGAGGGGAGGATCTAGGATAGTGATTTCAGTCCCTTACGGGAGTTCAACTTGGGGTTCCAAGAGAGTAGAACGGGGATTGGGCGCATTGGTCTGATGGTGATGATCAAAGTGGTGCAACATCAACATGGTGGTACCTTTCCAGGATTAGTTTGGGACCCTGGGATTATATTGCTTGAAAATACAACTATTATTAGAGATGTGAGCGTCGGTTTTGACCCTCCGTATTTTACCTTTGTGAGGCTTAGGAGTGGTTGCATGGAGGAGTGGTCTTTCGAGGAGTTGAGCAAGTTTATGCAACTTATGATAGCCTAGCTTATCATGGATAGGCAGATGGGTTCTTATATCAACACCTTGCACATCTTCAGGTAGACCCATGAGAGGTTTGCATGCATAGGCTTCATTAACGGTGTAGAGGAGTATACGACTTGTCAAAAAAACAGGTTGAGGAATACTCATTCCACAAGATGGATACAATCTATGGCTATTTCTGGGTGAGAGTTGGAAATCATGTGGACATATTGCACAATAGATTTACTGAGGGTATAGTGGGTCGATAGTGTGTCTCGAGTGATTGACCAGTTCACACACTTTCCAGTGGTATCTTCTGAGTATGGGGCAACGTAGATGACATAGTCACCTAGTGAGAGGATCTCTAGAGTCCATGAGCAACCCAGAGTCATTGTCAGAAGACTCTCTTTTTCGACATTCGAGATCAAGTATGAAAGTGGATTTACAGGTCCTTACTTCACGTGGATGCTTATGTAAGCTATTATTCATGATAGTAGGCTCAACCATTATTGGTGTATCAACATGGAGCTGCAAGAGGGGGGGATGCAGAGTATGCATGATGGTCGAATGACTATGATCAGAGTAGCACAACATTAGCATGATGGTTCCCTTCTGAGGATAGCTTGGGACCCAAGGATTTCAGTAGGAGATAGTGCAACATTTTACATAGAGGTGAGAGCCAGTTTTTTCTCTCAAGAGATTGGATCCCTAGCAAAGTAGTACATTGATCGATTGATCGAGTTATTGAAGCACCAAGTGGCCTTGCTCGCTAACACTTTTCAGGAGGAGGCCTCTTATGTCAACACATTACCAGATCACGCCTTGAGCAAAGGATGCTTCACATCTTATAGGGTTGTTTCATATTCCGGTATCATTTTCAGTTTCAGTCTGGATCATTCAATGGAGCATCAGGTCATGATGGCATTGCTTGAGGATAAGCAATCTTTGGGAAGGGAGGATTTGTCATGTCCCAATTTTTGGGTTTCCCTATTTTGTAGTAGAAGGGACTTCTGTGGCTTGCCAGTGGAGAAAAAGGAGTAAAAAGGGGGTCATTTAATGTCACTTACTTAGGAGATGTTATTAGGGAAATAAAGTAACTTTAGATTAATAATTTACCTAACCATTATTAAAGTGAATATTAATATTAAAGTGAAAATTGGAGGGAAAATAAGGGTCATATTTGATTTAGTCAAAAAGGGGAAAATTCTAGAAGTTACATTTGATTTGGTCAAAAAGGGGGAAAATTCTAAAAGGCACGAAGAAAGGATAAAAGGAGTGGTAGAGCTTCATTTTGACATTATGATTTGATCTCTCGTTTTGAAGTGCTCTTAGAGCCATTGTTTCGTTAGGGTTTAGCAAAACCCTTTCACTATTGGTTTGGTTTCGGTGGTGCAATATCCACCCTATCTAGACAAGGAGGATGATCCATCCTGGATCTTCACTAGAGCTTCATCTTGTGTTTTGATTTCAGTTTTGGGTTGTAGTGATTTGCTTGGAGAGGTTGTGCCACTTGGAGGGTTTGATCTCATCTGTTGAGGAGGCCATGACATGATTCCAGGTTTTTGGTTTGTATTGTGTGTTTTCCATTGAGGTATTCTAGTTGCCATAACAACCATTGGATTATTGTATTAAGATCTTCATTCATAATAAAATACCACATATTGTCTCTTCTATTTTTGGTGTATTTGTATTACATGCAATATCTTTGACAAAATGTCTATTAGCAGAATACATGCAAACTGTTTGTGAAAATTTGTCAACCAGAACACTTATTGCACATAAGGACATAATATCCCCATCCATTCTATTAGGGATATTACATAATAGAAATAGCACATAGTGAACCCTTTGTTTCTTCTTCTTTCATTGAAAGTTCATCTGCCACAATATTATGCTTTCATTTTTTGTAGACAATTTCAAAGTCATAACCTAACATCTTTGTAACCCATTTTTGCTGTGCTTCTAAAGATAATTGTTGCTCCAAGAAGTACTTCAAACTATCATGATATGTTTTTACTTTAAAGTGTCTTCCTATTAGGTAAGGCTGCCATTTCTTAACTGCATGTAGTATGACCAACATTTTTTTTCATAAATGGGTTTGAGTAAGCCTTTTCCTTTAAGTTGGATTCTTTCAAAGGAAGGGGGTCTTCTTTATTGCATTATAACCGTACCAATGCCATGGCCCGAGGCATCACACTCCACAATAAATGTTTTTGTGAAGTCAGATGTGCCCAAGACAAGAGTTGTATAC
>ML816975.1:23769-57163 GCA_009831015.1 Picea engelmannii
TGAGACTTTTTGCTAATTTTTAATTGATGAAGTTATGGGTACTACCAGAATCAATAAACATTGTTACCTTTTTCTTTTTGATATATCCTTCTATCTTCAGGGTCTATGGAGTACTGATGTCGACCAATGCATGAAAAGATATCATTGGAGTAGTACCTTTTAGATTTATATCTTGTAATGGTTTCAATTCTTGATCTTCTTTCTCTTCACAGTCTATGTAAAATAATTTCTTCTCACAATATTTATGCCCCTTACTGTACTTGATGTCACAATTTAAACATAGTCTCTTTGCTCTTCTTTCATCCATTTGCTAAGGTGTCAACCTTATAGGTCGAGTGAGGTTAGGAGAGGGAACATGGCACTCTATACATTTTTTAGTGGGCACCCTTCTAGTAGCCATATTTTTGTTTTCCACTTTTGTTGCCATACTAAAAGCTCGCTCTACGGATTTAGGTTCGAAGAGATGCACCTCATGTTGAATGTTCTCCTTTAAAGTGCCCATTAAGAGATCTAACAAATTATTTTCTGGAGTGTTCTTTGCCCCAAGATTGAGCTTTTTGATTCATTGAATGTGCTCTATAATTAGACCTTTTTTCCAAATATTGATCAATTGACTAAAAAATGTATTGCTCTTAATATTCGCATAATGTGTTATCAATTCAACCGTAAAAATGGACCAAGAGATAATAAAATCCTTTTTTTTTTTTTTCGCAAAGTCATTGATACCAAACAAATTGATCATTTTCTAAATACAAGGATGCGATAATTACCTTTTGTAAGCTTGGAACCTGGTGTAGATCAAATAATTGCTCCGTTTGTAATATCCATGTTATAAGATCTTTACCATCAAACTTCCTCATATCGACTTTCAGAATGAAGTAGTTCCTTGGTGCCACATTGAAAACTCAATGATGTGGATCTTAGAGTGATGAATGATCTTGAGATTCAATATTTTTGCTCTCCAATTGTGATAAAATATTTCCCACATGTGATTGAGTCTCAACGCCATTGTTCTCCTTATTTTCATGATTTTCTTGGATCTCCATATCCCTTTTTGGGATCCTCTGTAAGAGAACGATTTCTATGAACTTCATGGATTTTTGCATTTCATCCATCTTATTTTCCATTTCCTGAATTTTTCTTTGTGTGTTTTCCAACCCATCACTTGTTATTGATCTAGCACTCAAATCATTAAGTTGGTCCTCCAATTTGGATAACTTGTTATGTTTCTCTTAATTTTCTTCATGCTTTATAGATATTTAATTGGTGTTGAAATATTTTTTGGAGCCATGTGGGATAAAAATAATAATACTCCTCTATTTTATCTTTATCACAAATTTTGAATCACCAAAAACAGATCTTCTAGTAAAAAGTTATGCCAATTGTAAGTTACATACCTTTCAACCCTAATTTTGGAGACTTTTTAGATGGTTGACCTTTGTTATATATATATATATATATATATATATATATATATATATATATATAAATAAATTTTCACAGTCTGAACCTTCACTGATAAAAAGTTATAACAAAATTACCAAAATGACTTGTTTAAGACTAATTTTAGGATTAGTAAACAAGCCCAGATTCCACATGTAATTTGGTATGTTTTCTTAGGATTCTGAAAATTTCAGAGTTTGAAACTTCAGCGAAATGTTTTATAAAGAAAATAAAAACATGACTAGTTTGAGACTAATTTTAGGACTAGTCACAAACCCTGACTTCCACAGAGTATAAATCCAAAAATATAACGACCTAGAACATGAAATTTGGACCAGACGTAATTAGCTATGTCTCATTAATCTCCTTAAAAATTCACTTTTTGACCCATTCTAGAAAAATAGTTATAGTGAAAATTCCAAGATATATTGGTTCAAGCAACAAAACCCTAGGATCAAGCTTTGATACCAAATGTTATGAACCAACACCTTGAGAATGATAAAAAATCAATGAATAACATCCACTTCAAGGGGGAAGCCTCCTTTTACAATATATTCAATGCACAAGATGAGATAACACTACTAAATATGATCAAATTTGCCATACTTTTTTATTGGTATTGCGACACTTTTTCATTGAACTTACCACAGAAGCAGGTCTTATTTTTCGTGGATCTTTTTTCATCGCTCTATCGATGACCCAAAACTCATTGTGGCAATATCCACGAAATATGGCTGCCACGTGTCATTTGTTTGGTAAGCATTTCTTCCTTTTTTTTTTTTTTTTACAAACATTCATCTACATAGCGATAAAACTCCGTTTATATAGCGACAAACATCCGCTTTTGTTTCCATGAGAATGTTATATTTGCCACGATTTTTCATCTCTATATAGACGACGAATCGTGGCAAACACACAAATGAAAAGTTTTTGTTGCCACGATTTTTCGTCGTTATATAGACGAAAAATCGTGGCAAAACACAAATGAAAAGTTTTTTGTTGCCACGAGAATGTTATATTTGCCACGATTTTTCGTCGCTATATAGACGAATGTTCGTGACAAAACACAAATGGAAAGTTTTTTTGCCACAAGGATGCTATAGATGCCACGATTTTCCGTCGCTATATAGACGAATGTTCATGGAAAAACACAAATAGAAAGTTTTTGTTACCATGAGAATGCTATAGTTGCCACTATTTTTCATCGCTATATAGACATATGTTCATGGCAAAACACAAATGAAAAGTTTTTTGTTGCCACGAGAATGCTATATTTACCATGATGATTCGTCGCTAGATAGACGAATGGTCGTGGAAAAACACAAATGAAAATATTTTGTTTCCACGAGAATGTTATATTTGCCACGATGATTCGTCGCTATTGTTATCACACATAGTTGTCAAGGGAAACAGGTTGTCCAAGTTCGCGGCATGCTCAAGAAACGTCAAAGCGCAACGTTCAGAGAAGTCCATTTCGGGCTCGAAACGCAAGCAACATGCGAGATCGTCTTCAGCGGCGGACATTCCTGAGAATATCAGATTGACAGTTCGCGAGAATCGAGGGTTCGAAATATTGCTAAATTTGTTTGTCAAAGGCCCGAAGCGTCGAAGTATCGAAGTGCCGAAACACATGGAAACAGATCCTTCGCTTCGGGGGTTTTTCCTCCGCAGGGTTTTTCATGTTTCACTTTCAAAACACCTGAAGCCCGAAGGCCCGGAGTAAGTCTCAACCGTCTGATTCAAATGGACACGTAGCGCTAGATCACCAGCTCTAGAGGAAAGAGAAGGGGAAAAAGTGAGATATGATATTTGATTTTCCCGAAGCCCAAGCCCAAAAGAGCCAGATATGTGGCAACCATTAGTATAGACATGTGGCACCCTTATAGCCTTGGCACATGGCCACCCCCTGAGCATTAAGTCTCGTTCAGTCTCCGAGGAAAAGCAGTAAATGAAGGGTAGGTTTGGTGGTTGAAACCTCGGCTCACCCCATAAACAAAAGGTATGGAAAGTCCGGTCGTGGGGATTGAACCGTTAGCCTGTGGTACGCTTGCGAGCATATTTCCCTACAGACCCATGCCGATCTGAGCTTGTGTCTGACAGAAGGGATACATGGACAATCTGACAAAAGAAGTCGCCGACACAAAGCTTTGATTGTAGTGGCCAGGTCACACTCTTGGTGGTGGCGAATTGTTTTGAGTATAAATAGATAGTTTTAATATTTTGTTAAGGTCGTCAAATGGTTTAGCAGAGCCCCCTATTTTGTAATGTTTTTTATGCTGGAATTGTTCTCTGGTTATGTATCAGATTTGAGACTTTCAGATTAATAGAAGTCAACCTCTTTTCATCTCTTTGTAAAAACTGTGCTAAAACAGTCGGGCATGGAGGATCCAGTCAAGGGTTGTTATGTTGTTGTAATGTAGGTTTGATTGTAGTGGTATCGTGACCAGTTTTAGTCAGCTTCCTTTTGATCTTTTTCCCTCTTACACTGAATGGCTCGGGCATGGAGGATCCAGTCGAGTTGCTGTAACTGAATGGTGATGTAGGTTTGATCATTGTGCTATTGTGACTGTGTTGTTTGGACATATTTCAATGTTTGAAACTTGAGCTTAAGAGTGATCTTGAGTCTGAGTTTTTCTTCTCCAAGCTGCTTGAAGCCCTGATGCCCATAATAGTTTTTTCCACCTTTCTTACTAAGTCTTCCCTATGCTCACACTTAAACTCAATTCACTGAATAAAGTTAGTTGTGGCCCTCACTTCCCTGTACATTTCTTGTCTAGTTCTGTGTTGAACATCATTCATATATTGAGTTTTTTCCATTGACCTCCACTCATATAAACCAAACATCCATCAAAAACTATGATGGGTACTGGGCTCATCCTCTTGCAATTTGAGGGTGACTATCAGTGCTAACAGCTATATAGACGAGGACTGTAGGTTTAAAAAAAAAAAAATTGCTAGCCAGGGAGATTTGGAGAATCAACCAGTCTTGTGAGGTATTGACAAAAGTCTGGGGGAACGTACAACCTCTGTGAGTCAAACCAAAAGTCAGGATGAATGAGATGCTATATGATCTTGTGATTCTAGCTAAGGTAAAGACAAAATTCAAGATGTAAGTCTAATGCATAAGTCAGGGAGGAACGTATAACCTCTGTGAGCATAGACAATCTAATGCAAAAGTCAGGGGGAACGTACAACCTCTGTGAGCATAGACAGACTAGTGAAAAAGTCAAGGGGAACACACAACCTTTGTGAGCCTAGTCAAGCCTTGTGAGCCATGAGAAAAAGTCAAGGCATCTAGAAAAAGTTAGGTTGAACGTAAAATTCCTATGAGTTAGAAACAAACAATATTCCTTATATTGCAAGTGATGTAAATGTATTGATCTAGTGCATTGGCACATGTAACATTGTCCACCATGAAGTGAAATTCAAATTGCTAGTTTGAGAGTCAAGTTGAATGAGTTGTTAAACTCAAGTTGTAAAAGGTCAAGTTGCATGCATGCATGACAAGTTACAGCGTAGGTTTCCAACAAAGGCAACAATAAGTTTCTCCATGACAGTGTTGGTATATCAGTTAATAGAGAGACAATATATCAGTTAATAGAGAGACATCATATTGGTCAATAAAGAGGCAACATATCAGTCAATAAAGGACCATTTGTCATATCCAATCAATACACTTAATCATAACAAGATTTATAATCATAACAATAATCATAGCAAGGTATCCAATCATAGAAATAATAATAACAAGGTATGCAATCATATGAGTAATCATGATCATAGCAAGGTATCTACCACATATATACATCTTCAATAATACTATGAAACCGATCAATGGCAAAGTGTCCAACACGGGTGCATACATATCATTCAATATCTCTTTAATAGGGCATCCGCATATGTATGCATCATATGAGGGTGAATCACATAATAATAGGAAAAATAAGGGTGAATCACATAGGTGTCTAGGTTCATCGTACTCAATTATTTGTGGAGCTAAGCATGAATGGGTGTTGTGTATATAACACCATCCTCAACCATCAAGGATATATACATTCATCAAGTCATACATCTATCACGTGGTAAGTTATTTTCTAACCAAGAATCATCCTGAAATAAGAGTCCAACTAATACTATAAAACACCAAAAGAACTGATGTATAAGACTATAAAAAGCATGCAACTGTAAAAGACTATAAAAAAACATGCAACGGTAAATTAGGCACCCAATTATCAATTAGTAATAGAATAAAACCAATGGGATAACTAGACTATAAAAAACACGTAAAAACCCTTACCTTATCAATGTCCTTTCGCCAAGTCCATCTACCCATACAACTTGATAAGAGTTGTCCACGAGTTGCATTTCCATCGCCAAGACCTGCAGAAATCATCAATGACAAAATTTTTATATGAGTAAATAATATATAAGCAAACAAATAGGCATTTAAACATGTAAAAGACTCTAGAAATACTAAAATGGAATACCTTAATGAGCTTCTTTTTGTTTCGAGAATAGGTTATTCTCTACTAAACAGGGCCAACCACGTGAAGGTGGAAGCTCACATAAGCACTCCCTACAGTTTCTCTAATGGCATAAAAGGTAGATACAAAAACTGAATATGCACTACCAAGCTTAGCAATTATAACATATATGCATCGATCTTCCTTCAGATCTAGTTCGCAGCATATACATAAAAGTCTAAGTGTTTTGAACTTAGATAAATAATCTTCAATACAAGGAAAATCATTGGGACTTAAAGTCATTATCTAATTTTCTAATTGGTGGGCTCGAATTATATTGTGTTAACCAAACACAACTTGAATTTTTTCCCAAGCTTCATCGAGGGCATCAATTCCTTGAAGGTGAAACCTTAAATCAGGAGAGATGGACATTCCAATTAGTCCACATGCTTCATCACTCTTATTAGCGCATTTTACTTTGTTTTGATCATCAGTGGGTTATTGTTTCTTTCCCAAGGTAATCTGGTACAATCCTCTACTTCTTGATACATCCTCCATATGATATTTCCATGAGAAGTGGTTGGTCCACGTGGTGATGCTCCTCATTTTCCAACTTTTCCTATAAGCTGTTACTTATGAAGTGACCCACTTCTTTTATAAAATAAGTGAGAATCACTTTTACAATGAAGTTACTTTGTAAATTAAAGTTGCATGCAAAAAAAAACAATTAAAAATAATATTAAAACTACTTATAGTGATTCACTTTATAAATTAAGTGAAATGCACTTTATAATGAATGCATGAATGTTTTCAAAAGAAGTAACAAAAAATAGGCTTTGAGCTCAAGACCTCTTACTTAATAAAGCAACTTTCAACCAAGTGAGGTAGTACAAAACACATTATAACCTTAATAAGGAGGATGGGGGGTGTTGTTGTTGTTGGGGGGTGTTGTTGTTGTTGTTGTTGTTGTTGATGGCCTTGAAATACGTGCTAAAAAAAACTTATTTTCATACACTAACTCACACAAAAAAATTGTTTCTCGACAACAAGGGTTAGATCTTGGTTAGCTTACCTTGAAAATGCAAGTGTTCCCTATGTTGATGATTTGTCAAGATAACAAAGAGCACACGACAAAGAACATACACATACAAAAAAACACTTTCCACTCTATTTATGATTTTTCGAGATCGCACAGAGCACGAGGAAAAGAACATACATCGACTGGAAAGAGTAGCAACCTGGAAACAAAAAATAAAAAAAACTGAAATATTATCTCTGTAAAAATTTAAAAGGGCATATTCAGGGTTTATACCTCTGGACCTGACTGAAATGGTTGTATATTGGGCAAATGGAAACATTTTCAAGTGAAATGAAAAACATTCCTAACTTAAAGGAGCACTCCAGATACAATGGAACAATCCTCTTGGCCCACAAAATTACAGAAACGAGAGATGCGATAACAAAGCTTCAAGATCTCGATCTACAACATGAGCAAGTTTTCAAATACGTTTTAATATCATATTCGATAACACAGGTGTTCCAACAGAGTATGAACACATTTAGTAACCACTCACAAAACCAGATCAAAAATCAACACATCAATGTTTTTACGTGGTAAAACCTCCATGGGAAAATATCCATGATCCCAGCCAACGTGGTCACTTGAGGCAATTTATTAATGCAAAAGAAAATGCATTACAGAGTGTTGTTCACAATTGATCATCGACAAATTATCTGCCATGATCTCTAAATAGAGATCATGGACTAATCAGGTGTTAATCCACATATCAATGTAGTTGTTAAGATTGAGGAGAATATGAGCCGTCAGAGCACTCTATGTTGGGAACATATCGTTACAGTCGGATTACAAATGCATACTAATGAAATACATTAAGAAACTCACTTTAACCTAATGACACATTAGACCAAGTTGATGTTAAGTAACTCCTAAGTGTTTAAATATCATAACACATAACATTCATATGCATTTGTTTCAAGAATTAAGACATAAAAAAGAAAGATTCATTAACAATGTACCCTTCAAGACATTCTCATTGGCTTACAAACACCTTAAGTGTTTTCATGTACCTCTCTAGGAAGAGCATCAATATACAAGTCATGAGACCAGATGTTAGGTTAATATTGACTAAGTCAAGGCTGGATTGGATTAACCTTGATTAGGTTAGTGATGGGTTTACCACCGATGGTTTACGAGCCCATGATATTGGCCCACAATATTCACTTGCGATGTCGTTTATGTAAAGGCTTAACACACTACAATATAAATTGCCTCAAGCAACCTAACTTGGTTGACTTGGACGGATTTCCCAAGGTTAATGAAGATATATCTTTGTGGATGGTTTTCCCAATAAGGGGTTTTCGGGGTATATTACTAGTGCTTATTTTGTGCTTGCTTCTTCTTTTTTTAACTTCTCTAGATGCACCCAATTTTAACATATGGTATTAGAGCATGGGATTGTTCTTTGAGGTTAGACTCTTCTTATGGGAATACATGTGATCAAGTGGATAAATGCATATAGTATAGAGATCCATGTAAGTGGCTAAATAAGTTATTGCTTGCAATGAGTATGTTTGTGCTGATTATAGTTAAATAGTGCCCACTTATGGTTGTTCCATCAAAATCTTAGCGTAAACTATGACATTGGAAAATGATCGTGTGTAGAAATTTTCTTCTATGGTGCTATGTGGCTTGGCATAGAGGGGGTGCAGGTAATTATTGTTGTTGGAACCTAAGATATGGTGATCTATAGTGTCATCGAGGATTGCTTTGTTGTCAAGGGTGAGATGGAGGACATTTGTTATGAATCAATGCCTTGAGAATGATAAAAAATCAATGAATAACAATCCACTTCAACGGGGGAACCTCCTTTTACAATATATTAAATGTATAAGATAATATAAGATGATTCTAAGAATAGGTTTCCTTGGTATATATATATAGGAGACAAAGGGTACAAATATAATGAAAGGGTGCAATGAAGGGTTCTAGCCTACCTACTAATATAACACTAGAAATGTAATAATTCAATATCTAGGGTTTAATAAAGGGTTTTATACTTAACATGGGGCTTTTTCTAGGGCTTAACATGACCCTCCCCTTCAAATAAGTGTTTTCTTCAACACTTGACTAACCACAAGTGTTTCTACATAAAGAACTCATCTTCCCATGTTGCCTCTTCCATTGGTAGGTTCTTCCATTTGACAAGGTACTTGCCTCTTCCACTAGTAGGTTCTTCCATTTGACAAGGTACTTAGTAATTGCTTCATTTCGCAGTTGCTTAATCCTTGTTTCAGGTTCTAGTATGATTTTACCTTCTTCATTAATCTCTGGTAAAATAGTTTGGACTAAGATCTTGTCATTGGTTACCTTTTTTAAGCAAGAAGCATGGAAGACTGGATGTACACGTTAAGATGGAGGCAACTCCAATTTGTAAGCCATATTTCCAATCCTTTGCAACACCTTATAGGGGCCATAATATTTGGGTGTTAAATTATTGTTCTTCTTTTGTTGCTTGGGGGACATTTGTTTATATGAGTGTAACCTCAAAAATACCAAATCCCCACTTCAAATTCCCTTTAACTATGATGATTTGTTTGTTGTTGCATCCTATTTTGTGCCATAACCAAGTTGTCCTTCAATAGTTTGAGAACCTCTTGTTAGGGCCCTATGTGGTCCTCTACTTCTTGAACCTTTATAGTCCCTTTGAAGGACGATGTGATGGATGGAGGTTGATATCCATAAATTTCCAGAAACGGGGACATTTTTGATGAACTATGGAAGGATGTGTTGTACCACCATTCGGCCAAGGGCAACCACTTGACCCATTGTGTTTATTCACCATATTCAAAGAAACAAAGATATCCTTCTAAACATTTATTCACAATCTCAATTTTCCCATTGAATTGAGGATGGTTAGGTGAGCTATGAGCCAATTGTATGCCCAAACAAGAAAATAATCCAGTGCAAATATTTCCAATGAAAATTGGATCTCTGTCACTTACAATAATATTGGGGACTCCATGTAGCTTTTGAATTTTTTTCCATGAATGTTGTGGCTATTGTAATTGCTTTAAAAAGATGAGAAAGAGAGCAAAAATACGTATACTTTGTCAATCGATCCACTACTACCATGATGGCAGTATTTCTGTCAAATTTGGGTAAACCTGTAATAAAATCCATTGAAACTTCTTCTCAGTGTTGATTTGGTATACTTAATGGTTGTAGGAGACTTGGCATCTTCATTATCTCTCCCTTATTCTATTGGCAGACCACATATTCATACACAAACTTTTGAACATCAATTTTAAGACCTTCCCATAAAAAATCCTTCTTGATCATATGGTAAGTTTTCAAGAACCCTGAATTTCCTCCTACAGTAGAAGTGTGCGATTCGAGAAGGACCTTCTGTTTGAGTTGGGAATTCTTACATAAATATAGGTGATCATGATACCATAGCAGATCAATCCTCCATACAAATTTATCTAATGCACTAGAGCCCTCTTGTATTTGTTGAATGATCTTGCATACTTCTTGATATTGCTTCCATTCTATCCTTGCTTCTTCCACCCAATCAGATTGCAGAATTGTCATGTCCCCATTTTTGGGTTTCCCAGTTTTGTAGTAGAAGGGACTTTTGTGGCTTGTCAGTGGAGAGAAAGGAGTAAAAAAGGGGTCATTTAATGCCACTTAGTTAGGAGATGTTATTAGGGAAATAAAGTAACTTTAATGTCACTTAGTGAGGAGATGTTATTAGGGAAATAAAGTAACTTTATATTAATAAGTTACTTAACCATTATTAAAGTGACTTTTAATCTTAAAGTGAAAATTGGAGGGAAAGTACGGGTTAAATTTGATTTAGTCAAAAAGGGGAAAATTCTAGAAGTTACATTTGATTTGGTCAAAAGGGGGGGAAATTCTAAAAGGCATGGAGAAAGGATAAAAGGAGGGGTAGAGCCTCACTTTGGCATTATGATTTGATCTATCATATTGAAGTGCTCTTTTAGTCATTGTTTCGTTAGGATTTAGCAAAACCCTTCCACTATTGGTTTGGTTTCGGTGGTGCGATATCCACCTTAGCTAGACAAGGAGGAGGATCCATCCTGGATATTCACTAGAGCTTCATCTTGTTTTTTTATTTTAGTTTTGGTTTATAGTGATTTGCTTGGAGAGGTTGTGGTACTTGGAGGGTTTGATCTCATCTGTTGAGGAGGCCATGGCATGATTTTGGATTTTTAGCTTGTATTGTGTGTTTTCCATTGAGGTATTGCAGATGCCATAACAACCATTGGATTATTGTATGAAGATCTTCATTCATAATAAAATACTACATATCGTCCCTTCTATTTATGGTGTATTTGTATTACATGCAATATGTTTGAAAAAATGTCTATTAGTAGAATATATGCAAACTATTTGTGAAAATTTGTCAACCAGAACACTTATTGCACATAAGGACATAATATCCTTGCCATTCTATTGGAGATATTACAGTGGTATCATAGTTGGTGATCTTTCCAGCCTGTGATTGTATCAGAGCACTTTCCTTGGTGAAAGAAGGGAATTTTTTTTTTGGGGTTTTTTTGTAGATTTTAAAAGGAAAAAAATGAGGTGGGGCATTTCAAATTACATTTTGAAGCAAAAAATTCCAAAAAAAACTTGATATTTGAATTCCTTGGAAAAATACCCAATTTCAAAAAAACAATCGGTTGAAACGGAGTCCAGGAAGTAAAGTTATTGACATTTTAATTTCGGCAAATTTTTCAGGGTTTTTCTAGAAAAAGTCGCGTGATTTATAGTGGATAAGAAAATATGAAGACTTTGGAATACTTGGATGAAACTTGGTAAATGATTTAGCAAAACAATAAAACACTAGAAACAATTAAATACAAGCTTGAGTATGGAAGTTGGCCCAATGATTTGGAAGGGGCTTCTTTGAAAAGCACAGGGCAGAAAGCGAAGGAAGACAAGGATGAAGGACAAAGGGACTTGTTGGAGGTACATGTATCTAAGCTTGTTGAAGATGTGTGCATAAAGGAAGACCAAGCAACAACCTATTATACACCATCAGAGCTAATTGATGAAGTCGAGGACACTAGTGTGTTAGATGGGTATATCTATGATGAATCAACACAAGAAAAGGGTGCAACATCTTATGATGACATGTATCAATCAACCGATGTTGAGGATCCCACAACTTTCATCGTGTATAATGCTTATGAAGTGGGAAGTCTAAGTGTGATAGAACCTATGCTTGATGAGTATTCAACACCAAATCTCAGTTATGATGTCGATGATACTGATGACATGATTGTACCTCGACAAGGGTTGGAGGAGCAATTATTGGTCAAGGAGGGGCAGATTGTGCAGGTGTTGACAATGACAGATGGTACTCATAAATTTATTAAATATCTTATTTGGAAAGATAAAATGGAGAGACAAAAAGGAGTTGTAGATGAGATCACTAGTGCTCACTTATGCATCATTAAAGAAGCACTAGAGCAGATGAAATCTAATTACTTGCAGTTGTTCACGGATAAGGACCTTTCTATTAAGCTCGTTGAAGACAAGGAAAGGGAGATCGAGGAACTTTGTTACCAACTTAGTTTGACACACTCTTCATCATTGACAACAACAGTGACTCCATCATATTTAGCAGCAGTAACACAGGAGGGCATGAGTGGCACTCATGATTTGAGGGAGGAGCCTTTTGTGACAATCCAACACAAGGACCATTCAAAGTTGTAGGTGTTAGGGGAGAGGTTTGACACAGAGTATTTTGTCTGTCCACCTAGGAGGGATCATGAGCAATTTATTTTGGCCCAACGCTTAGCTACAGAGGAGGTAGTTGAGAAAATTCCTTATGAACTAACTAGTAAGGAAGTATATGCACCAGTTGATTGGGGAATCGAGTATAGGAAAGTTGTGGATACATGACTTTTGGATCCAGGATCAATTGATATTAGTGGAGTGATAGATACAATGGCACATATGGGACACAATGTGGTGCATGATAATAAAGTGGTGTGCAGTGGTATACAACTATGTATGATGGTGTGCAATGGGTTTCTGGGGCGTTTTCCCAAGGGAGACCTGCAAACAGGGGCTTCAAATATATCATTGAGTTTAGATCACCTAGGATTGATGAATGGATGGATGAGCTTCATGGAGAAGAATATTCCTCATAGATGGATCTTCGATTGGGATATCACCAAAGTCGGGACAGAGAGCAAGATACACGCAGGGTTGCTCTCATATGCTAACTTGAGTTCTTGGTCATACCATTGGGGTTGGCCAACACACCTAACACTTTAAAATCTTCTAGATAGTGGAAGAGGAATCTAGTGCTGTCCTCTTAAGCCAACAATATATGGAGGGTTCAACTGAGTCAATTGGGTGAGACAGACATGATTATAGCCATGTTAGAGTTTTTTTTTGGGTTATGTGGTCGAAGCATAAGAGTAGATCCAGATTGTATTGGGTTAGTTCACAAAGATTCCATCTAGTAAAGTGGTGAATGGAATTATCCCCTACAGAGGTCGCACACTTGTAGCCCTTGAGTCCACACAGAAGGAGATGATTATGAGGGTTATGTGTGATCCACCTTCGACAAGGCATTCTAGGTACTCGTGATCTTATGCGTTTCACCCGTGCTACTCCAGGATAAGCTTCCTTTCAATCGACACTAGGTTCATCTCCAACATCATGTGGAGTCCCAATGTCTATATGGCCCTGATCGGGCATGTCAAGCTGCTCAAAATTAGTATGCTCATCATTTGATTTGAGGCCAACCTCAGGAGAGTAAAAAAGCCTCACTGGTATGCTATGTCAATGTTATGGTTGCTTTGGAGCATCACTACTACAAATACTGGTCTCTTTAGGTTGTCCACACTCGGGTTTTAAAATATCCTACAAAAGGAATACTTGACTTTATTAGATCATATAAAAAATACAAAACAAAAAACCATAAATGAATATATGTCATAGTTGATAAAATTATGTAAAGATGACACTTACCCCATAAGAATGTATTTGAGCTTTCAACTCATTAATTCTTGCACTGATCTCCTCCATCATGGGTCTTCTTCTAATCAAACCAAGTAATTATATGTTTTCCCTTTTTAGGGCCTTCCTAACAATTTCCATTGGGTTTGTCGAAAAAAAAAATTCTTCCTCAATCACCTCATCATCCACATCGAGTGTGGACTACAAACATCAAACAATAAAATTAAGGAAATTAATTTTAACATTAATGAAATTTAGTTATTGTAACCATATTTAGTTACGATTAACATTTACCTGATGTGGCACAACGGGTGACTTTCCACGATCACCCTGGATGGATGTAGCTGCAGGTGACTTTCCACGGTCACCTTGGACGGGTGTATCTGCAAGTGATTTTCCACGGTCACCTTGACACAATAAATCAATCAACAAAATTTATGAAAATAATTGTAACATTATTTTTTTTTTAGATATTGTAATCATATTAACAACTAATTATATAATGCCCGCACGGGTGTAGACGGATTGGCAAGTGCCGTGTAAATGGAAGGAAATTTGTAAAATGAAGTCTCATGTTCGATTCTCAACCGGATTTACTCGTGCGCCATTCTTGCGGGCTGGGTGGTTGCACCTGGGGTTATAGTGGTAGCCGACGGGGATTGACCCCGTGTCAAGCGAGTACGAGAACCGCGAGTTGCCGATTCCCCCAGTAAAAAAAAACAACAACTAATTATATAATAATTGTTTTTTGCTATTACATCGAAGTTTACCTATTCGGAGCTGCCTCCAGACCGTGCAGGCATCCGGGCATGATCACTCTGCCACAATACAAGAAGCAAGACAATCGACACAAATGGTTCAATTAAATGGTATATAAGATAATTAATGCAAAACAATAAATAGTAAGAGTGACTGATCAAAGGTTGAGTTAAATGGTATATAAGATATTTACCCCCATACTAACATCCCCTCCATCTACTAGATTCAAATTGTAATCGATCAACAACTCTTCAACAACTATTGATTTTTTTGCACATACAAATATACGATTTCCTTCACACCCCTCAAATATTCAATTCGATTGCTTAGTTGTCCCTAGCCGTGTATTATTTATAAAGCCTGCAATGTTTTAGGAAGCTTTTGGCCTTCCATCAATATACATAGTTTCCCCTTTGTTTTGATTGTTGGCTACTAGTTGTATATAATTTGCAGCAACTTTGTACCTCTGCATACTTTGCGTATATGGAACCAACATCAACCAATGATTGTATTTGTAGCATGGTTGGACATACTCCATCAATTCAGTTACAATGCCATATTTGACCTTTAATGCATCCATGGAAAATAGCCCCAATCCATGTAAGGACAATGGAGAAATGTGATACATCCTCCCATTGATGAAGAAATTTGTGTCCAATTGAGGTATCTCCTTAGGTACCCCTGGTTGCACTAGATGTCTATATTTGAAGGGAAACCCAATGTCACCTATGCTCTCATCATCACTGTTACAGGTGAATCCTCCTGTGGACAAGAGGATTCCCTCTTGATCTCCAGACTCCTAAGGCCAAGACAAAAAAGTGCTTAACATGGACACTGACATCCTTTTAGATCTAATCAAGCTAATATATGAAGGAGTAGGAGAAATATATGTACCTTATTAACGATGTTTGTCCTTGCAAAGTCCTGGCTGAGCTTCTTTCCTGAGCTCCTCGGTAGGTCCTGTAGAACAAACAAAGATATAATGGAATTTCTATTCTACTGAGATTAGCTCAAATATAGATCTATCTACTGAAGACAAACTCATGTGGAACAAGCATAAGTTTGAAAGGAATAGGCCAAGCATTGATATATTGACAAGAATAAGTAAAAGTACTTACAATCCTTTGATGAAGGTGCAACAACTTCTTCCAGTTCTCCTCGTCCAACCCCTTTGCTCAAGTAATCTACACTGATTGCTTTGATGACATCTCACTTATGAGATCATAAGTTTCACATCTCCAATCCTTTATGTTCATACCACTTATAGGACCATAAGTTTGGTATCAATCTCTAGTCTCTCCTCTTCTATACCTTCTTATGAGATCATAAGTTAGGTATAATTCTCAATTTCCATCCTTCCTTTCACCACGAGGAGGCCTCCTTGTATAACCTTGGAGAGGCCCAACCACTTGAGAGATCTTTGGGATAAGTTGAGGATTATTCTCCTTCAGTTGAGGATCTTCCCTAAGATCATGGCTTGACCTTCTATTTGAATCCAACCACCTTCAGAAATTGAGGGGATTCTTCCCTGATTTAGCTCAACAAACCAAAAACTCGCTTAGAAAGGGTAGCGCTCCCCCAAAAGGGTGCACAGAGTGCTGAAACACTCCCCTAAAGAGGCCCAGGGAGCGCTATCACTCCTTGACAATGGGTAGGGGAGCGCTCCTCTCCAAAATCCATATTTGAGTGGTTTTTCCAGTGGCAAAAGGCTTGTACTCCCTGTCAACTGATTTCTCTTCTTCAAAACTAGTCTTTGAGGTGTCTTAAATGTCCTTATGATGTCGTTAGAGGCACGACATAGGAAAGATGGCAGTATGATGTTTTCTACACTTGCGAAACTTGTGATCAAGATGCGACACTTGCAGACAAGATGCGACACTTACAACACTTGTAATAACGACACTTGCGGCACTATTGAAGTGAGTAATTTTGAGGTGTAACAGATTGCCCCCCAAAGTATGAAGTTAGAAGACGATGATGACTGAAGTACTTTGTAGACTTTTTCAAGCAAGGGTATGGATGCAGAGAGGACAGAAAAAGCTGCACACAACCATCAAACAAATATTATGACATGTTTCAAACCTAAGGCAGGTATACCTATGCTTGAGTGATAAAGACTTTTTAGGTATGGCCGCCATAAAATACACTGTGGATCCATAATTATATTGACAAAATGGTATAGCCACTGAAGATACAATGTGGATCTATACTCCTATGGCATGAACTGATCATAGCCACGAAGAATAAACAGTGGATCTACGAGATGACAAGACATAACCACGACCAATACAAAGTGGATCTATGTAACAGTATATGTGTCATAGTTCAAAAGAACTCCTTCGCAACCTAGGCAAAGTATATATAAGAGTGATAGCTCAAGCCATGGTCTTCTTACCGATCTCGATGTAGTACAAATCTAACCATGTGAATAGATGTCCTGATGTCGAACATGGAAGAAACCATTTGATTATTGGTCAATGAGGTAAACTGTTAACAAGCGCGAGGGAGATCACCATTGATGTCAATGATTCCCAAGGTACTCTAGTACATTCTGACGAATGTGAATAGATGAGCTGAAGTCAAACATCCGTGGAATCATCCGATCAGGGGTCAATGATGTAAACCCACTATTGGACATGAGGAGGCCTGCCATTGAGGCATGTAGGTCCCAAGGTAGTAACTGGTTTCTAAGTCTAGTTCCTGGATAATGTGTTGAAGTCGACAGGAATAGACTCGTCGAAGGAGGGATTTGATGTATCTCCCATCAACGACACAAAACAGACACAAAGATGTAATTGGTAGATCAAATGAACATGGACTGACATAGGTATTGAAACAAGATATTTGTGATGGCTGACTCCCGAGGCAGATACTTCCCTTGAACACTGAGGCACAACAACATAAACGTGACATGGAACAAAACTTGATGATGTAGTGGATGCTGTGACTTTCGTCAGGTGACCCAAAGGAGTAAAAGATACTCAGAGGATTGGCTTAGTGTAGAGGTTCAGCGGATTAAAATGCGTGCAATGATAAAATGTCATGTTCAAGGGAGACTGTAAGGTTACTGGTAGTGTTCTCAAAACTGCTTGGCTTACTTCCTTTAATTTTTCCCCCATCCAGATAGACAAGTACCTCTTTTTAATTTAACGAGCTCGAGGAGGGTAACACATGCTCGATATGACTCACCTTCGGTCAGTCCCTCTTCCTTTGTTTAACGAACTTGAAGAAGTAAGGGTTTGGTCGCATATGAGCCCTTCAATGTATGATTGTTTAACGAGTCCAAAGAAGGTAAACTCGGTGGTTTTTCATATTTAGAGAGTCTGGAAACAACTTAAAGATGGCTTCAATGTTGTCCTTTTTCGTAATGTTAGTCTTGCGAGGCTGAAAAAGAGATAAATTATCACTTGAAAGACGCCCTTTCAAACCTTTTAACGAGTGGGAAAGGAAGCAATATCACTCAATAATCTTTTCATGTTTAGAGAGTCTAAAAAGATCTTAAAGACGATTCCAAGGGGTTCCTTTTTCGTATATCCATGTGAGTCCAAAAAATTGATAAAAGTCTACTCGGTTACATTCTCATGTTTTTTCGAGCACGAGAAAGAACAAAGACTAAGCTCAATATGCCCCCAGCTTGAAAGCTAGTGGTTTATCTCCAGAATGATCATCAAAGGATGGAGACATGCCCTCCAAGCTTCAATTCATTCACCAACTTTGAGGTTGTCACCAATTTCTCTACTAGATGGAGAAAAAGGATAAGAGTGGATGAAAAGAAGGTTCAAGAGAGGTGACTGTTTCATTTTTTAACGAGCTCGACACAGGAAAAGAACTATTGTCAGGGCTTCGGGTTCAATCCCCAGATTCCTGTTTAATTTTTTAACGAGCTTGCTACAGAGAGGAAAACTATGCTCATAACTTCTGTTTCATTTTTTAACGAGCTTGCTACAAAGAAGAGAAACTATGCTCGTGACCTATGTTTCATTTTTTAACGAGCTTGCCACATAGAAGAGAAACTATGCTTGTGACTTTTGTTTTATTTTTTAACGAGCTTGTTACAAAGAAATGAAAACTATGCTCGTAACTCTCCTTGATCATGGCTTCCAAGAGAATAACGCTCTGGAAGGACACCATGTCAAGGTACAAAAATCGGTCATGGCTTCCAAGAAATCTTCACTGGATGGAAGAAAATCACTCTGGAAGGAACACATGTCGAGGGCCGTGACAGGGGTAAGGAGATCAGGCTCCAATAGCCCTATCGAAGAGATCACCATGTCAACTACCAGATCCAAATCATCTGAAGTTGAAGGCATGGGAGATAATGCCACATAATTGACATGTGGCAAGGGTGATACTGTCCTTATATAAGAACCATTTACGGAGGTAATCCAATTAGGACCAACGAACGAAAGTTGATCAATAGTCACCATTCTTCCATTGTGCGGGAAAGATATCACGTGAAAAAGAGTGGACACAATAGCTTTCATGACATAGACATAATCCCACCCAAGGAGTAAAGCGAAATCCAAGGGGTCTCAGACTACCATGATATCAATAAAGACAGTTTTCCCTTCCAAAGTTACGGGAAATTGAGGAAGGGTCCCTAGAGGTTGACTGGTTCTTCTGTTAAAAGCTAACAAATTTTGTGTAACCGATGCAAGCCGAGGACAACCCAAAGAGTGCCAAGCAACAGAGGACAAAATACTAATAGACGCACTTTCATCTATTAGTGTTTGAGGAACGTCCTGACCACAAACCTGTACTGTAATCTGGAAAAGAATGTGAGAGGGAAGACGAGGTCCGGTTAGCGCACCCCAATAAAAAAGGATGGCCTCATTACTTAGAGGGGGTTTCGCGGGAGAAGGAGGAATTCCCCCCAGCACGATAAATCCTACATTAACGAGAAAAATGTGGGCATTATCGAGTTTACTCTCTAGAGGGAGAGTAGGATCGACTGATGATGGGATCGGATCAACCACATTGGCACTCTTCAGATGAAGAGTGGGACTAACCGAGGAAGGGATTAGATCAGTCCCTTTGGCACTCTTTGGATGAGTGGGATCGATCGGTTGTAGAACCAGATCGACCACTTTGGCACTCCTCAAGGAAGGAGTGGGATCGACCGATGACAGAACCAGATCGACCACTTTAACAATCTTCGGATGAAGGGTGGGACTGACTGAGGAATAAACTAGATCAGTCACTTGGGTTTCACTTTCCAGATGAAAAGAGGGGTTGACCGATGAAGGAACTGGATCAACTACTTTGGTGAGTGGTTCAACCGAGGATGAAACTAGATTGACCACCTGATCAACCGGATTGACTGAAGATGGAACCAGATTGACCATTCCATCAACTAATGATGGGTTGGGGGAAAGCCTATGATAACCAACTGTAAGTTGAAGCTTTGCTAAAATAGAAGAAGCCTCGTCCATGTGAGGACAAAGGTGAGAATAATTATCACCTTTACATAACATACAAGGGAATTTGACAGTTGTCTTCTTCTTACCAACCTGAACGTCACTAGTTGACGGGGCATCACGAACATGTCTAGGAGAGGTCGATGATGCGGGGGACCACATTTCTAAGACCTTGGGAATACCAAGGAAATCCCTTAGAAAATGGTCACCCTTACAAAGACTGCAAGGGAATTTGGGTTTCAGATTCTTTATTTTAATTTTGTTAACCTCGTCAACACTCCCAATACTATTAACAGTAGTTGGTTGCTTGGATCCAACATTTGATGTTGTTGGAGCCTTGGTCCTTTGCGGGTTCTTCTTCTTCTCATCAACCTGGCTACTTGCTTTAGATCTTTCACTCGACAAAGAAGGAGAAAGGGAAGGAGACTTAATGGGTGAAGAAGACGAAAAGTTGACATGAGGTTGATGTGTGGGTGGTGTAATGACATCTAAAGTATTAGGTGCAGTTGAAGCACTGGGAGGATCTGAGATCAGTGGAGTGGGAAACAACCAAACTGGTAATCCGATGGTGAGTCCCGAAGGACTCAGTGTGGTAATGTATGGAGGACCAAAGTTTCCAAAAGAAGGAAAGGTGTAAGGTTCCCCAGAATAAGGGGTTCTTGAATTGGTACTCTCATGATTTGATGCCATTAACACTGACTCGACCTAAGGTCGACTAAGAAACACAAACAACACACGCTATGAATCTGAGAAGCAAACAATCAAACAAAACTTCCCACAATGAAACCACTAGTTGGTGATGAAATCCAACATCGTGAGATCAAAACAGAAAGGGGCAGGGATAGAGCGGGTGGATCAGTTACGTTAGCAACCTGCTTAATAGACTTACGCCTTGGTGAAATCTTCCATGCAGTAATTGTGGATTTACTCTCTAAGGAGCCCGAGTGAGTTTGACCAACGTCTATTCCAGGTATAGTGAGATTTCCCTTCACCGTCACCTCATGTAAGACCCTAAAGATTATGGCTACTAAGGTCACCAACTCGCAGTCAGCCCCTAGGTGGGTACAGTCGACAGTCCAGTCGGAACGTATGGGTAGGATAACAAGTCTGAAATCAACTCGAGAGGCTCCCACACATAATCGTGGGTATACCCTCAAGTGACCCCCAATATACGATCTGACTACAATGAACAGTCAAACCACAGAGGGATAATATTCGTAGCTCTTCCGAACATGACCTCGTGTGTAACCCCTGTGTGAGAGGAGGATCCTAGAAATCCTATACGACAATTGGACTTTCTCTCCCTATCACAAGATCGTAACACCCTGTTTCTCCTAGTCTGTAAAAATAACTATATTGGCCAAGAACTATGGCAAACTCAAAGACGTGAATGTTTGATTTGACGGACCTTTTTATAAAAGGTCGATGAATGTAAATTTTGTTATGAATATGTGTTGCATGGCTGCTAGGAGGGGGGATGTGCTAAAGAGACCACAATGGCTAATGAGAGGTGGTGGAAGGGACCTGGAATGGTTGCGTTAACTTCCACCGAGCCAGTACCGTATTGGTTTTACTTGCTCAAAGACCAAAGCAACTCTCTGACCCCAGAATGGATTTCCCGTTAGATTGGTAGGTGGGGAGGCTCCTCAAGAGTTAATGAGGGGATGGGGGTAAACCGCCCATCTGTAACAGATCCCAGACCTGACCGCAGACGGGGAACTTCACGCCACACGCAATCTTGTAGAGGAAAAAGGCAAGAGAGGAAGTGTGGTAAGGCAGAGAAGAGGGAATGCGCACGATAGGGATCGCGGAGAAGAACTGGAGAAACTCTGGAAACACATGGAGTTATGAACAAAGGAGAAGGAGAGTAACCTTCGTCCTTGACTTCCGTTGAACTGGAAGTAGAAAATTGAACCTCAAGCATCGTGGTCTAACTTAGGGGTGGCTAGTGGTAAATCCGTTTGGAGTCATTGAGCCTACGATTGGGTGGAAACAAGCACCCCTCTCAGCAGTCGTGTCACACCTGGTGTTTTCTGATAAGTGTTATGTTTTGTATTTTTGAATCGAATGCATGCTCATGTTTATACGCTCATAAATGGTTTCTGTATGGAAGTGTTTTCCTGTGTTTTGATTTGGATACATGGGATACATGCTTATACTTATATGACCATAATCGGTCTATGTATGGAATGAGTAGGTTCATAATATGAGCCTGTTCCCTTGAGAATTGTCCTATCTACTTGGCTCGCGCAATGCCGTGGTTTAATTTCCCAAAGGCACTTCTCTCAGGAAGCTTCCTCACACTCCAGAGTCGGAGTGAGTCCCTCGAAAGGACTACTATGATAGTAAACCCACGAGTTTACTTTACCCTTACCACCAAATTTATAGCTCGACGAATTAGGAAGACTTTTACTCAGGTCACCAAGCCTAGGGATAATTTACCCAAGAACCCTCTGAAAGATCTGTTGGAGCTCTATTGCCTGTTGAACTTAACCTTCACATAGGTAGGAGGGTGGACTTGGCAACGTCCTACAAGTCCCGGAGTATCCGGACCCATTTCGGCATTTCGGCGTTTCGGCACCCGGGAAACCAAAGGGCAAGACCCTTCGTCATCGCAAGTTGCGAAGTCCCGGTATGCGAAACTCCGAATTAGCTTAGTGTGAATAGGTTTTGGCATTTCGACATTTCGACGTTTCGACACCAGGGAAACCAAAGGGCAAGACCCTTCGTCGTCGCAAGTCGCGAAGTCCCGGTATGCGAAACTCTGAATTATCTTAGTGTCAATAGGTTTCGACATTTTGACATTTTGGCGTTTCGACACCCGAGAAACCAAAGGGCAAGACCCTTCGTCATCACAAGTCACAAAGTCCCAGTATGTGAAACTCCGAATCAACTTAGTGTGAATAGGTTTCGACATTCTGGCGTTTCGGCACCCGGGAGACCAAAGGGGAAGAACCCTTGTCTTCGCAAGTCGCGAAATCTTGGTTCACGAAACTCCAGGAGTATTTGGACCTTCCATCGGAGGAGACGCGTGGTGAGCGGTCAGAGTTCGGGGAAAGCTCCGAAACCCCGTAATCCATTGGATCTCATAGGACAACAAGGGGCTTAAGGCAGAGTGTCCTTCAACGCCCTTAATCTTAGGAGGGAAAGTGACCGTCAGATCCAGATCAACGAGGTTCGTTGATCTCCTACACGAATTTCCATATCGGAATTTGGGGATTTGAGTGATAGGAGTTTTGGAGTTGTTGCATCGTTAACTCCCGGTTACCGAAATCCTGAAACGGCCAGGACCGTCGAATCAGGGGGAGATTCGCAGCCGTCGATCTCAATGAAGGTACGATTTCGGGTTTCGGGGTTTGAAGAGTCGAAGGACTTGACTCTTGGGCATGACTGAGTCGCGAATTGTGAAAGGAACCTCTTGGCTTGGCCTGGGGTCATAATCAATGATCACATGGAGGTGAAGCCCGCACTTGGTGCTTGAGTTGTACACGACGAGTTTTCAATGAAAGAACCAGTGGATTGGTTTAGTGAAGGTTTCGACAGGAAGAGCTAGCATGTGCTAGGACCTCATAGGAACTCGGGGATTCTGTCCCTCGAGAAAAAGGAGAAAAATCTATTAAGCCTTAGTGGGTATGTGACAAAGATGCTAAGTTTGTTTGATAGCTTTGGAAAGTTATCCTTTCAACCTATTCCAAAGCCCTACACCTTAAACTAATGTAGGCTTTCTAACAAAGATGTAAAAAGTCTGATAAATTTTAGTTAAGCGTTAATTTTAGTGGTTGTTGTTTACTGAGAGGTGTATGAGAGTGAAAACTGATGATATTTTGACTCAGTTCCTAAAACATGCATAAGAAATGATAATCAGTCTTTTCTTTCAATGGATGTCTAGTTAAGGGAAGGATAAGGATTTTCTTTTTAGTTTCAAACACTAAGATGCAATGACCTCATGCAATAGTCCTCAATAAGGAATAAAATACAATGCTAAAATGTTTATATGTGACTGATAACTAGTAGATGTAAAGCTTCCTATGCTAATTGGACTTCAAGAGTTGTGAGATTTAAGCAATCTGGAAGCAAACTTCACATAAACAAAAAGACACCCTTGTTGTGATCAAACAAGAAACATAAAACCAAAAACTCAAAAGGAAGGAAAAAGAGGTTAGACAAGATGACTCAAAGATCATAAAGAAAAGTACAAAAGACCTTTTAAACTCCTTACAAAGTTTTCACTCACTCAGATAAACGAGAAGAAAATGACAAATTGACTCCAAATCGTCAAGGACAAAGAGTTATTGGAAAGTAAGGACAAATGTCAAAAAATCCAAAAAAAAGAGGATGAATTCTCAGAAAGAAGGTGTTGAATGGCAATGACAAAGATGTACTGAGGATGCATGGACTCCTGAGTCAAAGCCAAAATGAAGAAACAACTTCAGAAGATGAAAAATCTAAAGAATTTCTCACAGAAAGGGGGTAGCACTCTGGTGTAAGGGGCACCAGAGCGTTCCAACGTTCTGTGTAAGGCTAATAGGGAGTGTTGGCACTCTGACAACCACAGAAGGGGAGCGCTCTGCTCTGAAAACTCAGAAAAAAGATCAGTAAAGAAAAAAATCAAGCAAACTCAATCAATCAAATTGAAAATGATGAGATCAAGAGCCAATCAATCAGATCTAAGAATCAAAGAGACAGTATGGAGAAGGTCAAATGAGTGGGCAAAGGGATAAAATAATATCTGGGAAAGGAAACAAAAATCAGAGCTCCTCCCTAGTGGAGTCGCCAATGTCTGTTACAGGTGAATACTCCCGCGGACAAGCAGATTCCCTCTTGGTCTCTAGACTCCCAAGGCCAAGACAGAAAAGTGCTTAACATGGACACTGACATCCTTTTTGATATAATCAAGATAATATATGAAGGAGAAGGAGAAATATATGTACCTTATTATCGACGTTTGTCCTTGCAAAGTCGTGGCTGAGCTTCGATCCTGAGCTCCTCGGTAGGTCCTATAGAACAAACAAAGATACAATGGACTTTCTATTCTACTGAGATTATCTCAAATATAGATCTATCTACTGAAGACAAACTCATGTGGAACAAACATAAGTTTGAAAGAAACAGGCCAAGCATTGATATATTTATGAGAACAAGTAAAAGTACTTACAATCGTTTGATGAAGGTGCAACAACTTCTTCCAGTTCTCCTTGTCCAACCCCTTTTCTCAAGTAATCTACACTGATTGCTTTGATGACATCTCACTTATGCGATCATAAGTTTCACATCTCCTATCCTTTCTGTTCATACCACTTAAAGGATTATAAGTTTGGTATCAATCTCTAGTCTCTCCTCTTCTATACCTCCTTAGGAGATCATAAGTTAGGTATAATTCTCAATCTCCATCCTTCCTTTCACCATGAGGAGGCATCCTTATATAACCTTGGAGAGGCCCAACCACTTGAGAGATATTTGGGATAAGTTGAGGATTCTTCTCCTTCAGTTGAGGATCTTCCCTAAGATCATGCCTTGACCTTCTATTCGAATCCAACCACCTTCAGAAATTGAGGGGATTCTTCCCTAATTTAGCTCAACAAACCAAAAAATCGCTAAGAAAGGGTAGAGCTCCCCCAAAAGGGTGCACAGAGCGCTCAAACACTCCCCCAAAGAGGCCCAGGGAGCGCTAGCACTCCCTGATAGTGGGTAAGGGAGTGCTCCTCTCCAAAATCCATATTTGAGTGCTTTTTCCAGTGGCAACAGGCTTGTACTCCTTGTTAACCGATTTCTCTTCTTAAAAAATAGTCTTTGAGGTGTCTTAAGTGTCCTTGTGATGTCGTTAGAGGCACGCCATAGGCATGATGGCAGAATGATGTTTGCTACACTTGCGACACTTGTGATCAAGTTGCGACACTTGCGGACAAGTGCGACACTTACAACACTTGTAATGATGACACTTGTGACACTATTGAAGTGAGTAATTTTGAGGTGTAACAATCACCATCTGTTATAACCCTAATTTGCACCAAACATGCTTACCTGGCATCAGGCCATCTTGTATTCCTTATTTTCCAAGCTACTACTGAACAACTCTTCTAAAAAACTCCATTTTTAAAGGCCCGCGTGGACCTTCAAAAGCATGAAAAAAAGAAAGTTTCTGACGGAACACACAACTTTGAGTAAATTAACTAAACCTTTTGGCCATGCATGGCTGGTCATTCGACCAAATACCTAGCTCCTTATAGCCTATAAAAGGAGGGGTAGGGGTCCCATTTGAAAGGAGGAAAAAGATAGTAAAGAAACTCCACTCGAATTCGTATTCCCCTCTGCCCAAGATTTTGCAACCATTTTGTGATTTCAATGAAGAAGAGAAACAAGTGTGTTAGCAATTGGCGCATAGTAAAAGAGGAGCCCAGGACCATATTTGTGGAGCAGTGGCCGGCTTCATCATTGTAAGTTGCTTTAGTGAAGTTAATAATAAAGAAGTACTTTTCCCGTCATGCCATATGAGATTGTCATTATTTATCGCGTACATGTTGATTAAATCTCTAACCCATTAATCTATAGATCACATGCATGTGGAGTTCTTTATTTGTCTTTGTGAATGCATGTCAGCCTCGGGAGGAGAGTTGCAGTCAAAGAGCGACCAAGCGTGAAGAGGGATCGATATGAAATGCTGGAAATAAGGTATGCTCACTTGATCTTCTTAACTATGTATTAGTTTAAGAATAATGGGGATTAGGTCTGGGATGATGGTAAAAAGTAGGAATCTTTAGGTCTTTTCTGCATGCATGATAAAACCCTAAGTGCTAGTCCGTAGGGGGATTTCCCACTCACAACAAAATTGGCGACCATACTGGGGATTTCTCTCGGGTTTTTTGGGGATACTTTTTGGTAGTTTTAAATTGGTTTCATGACCTTTTTTCTAAGTTTCTGCAAGAGTTTGAGTTAGTAGGGATTCTGGTCTTTCATACTAGTACTACCTGCTTTCTTTGTTTGGATGCATTTTCTTTTCGGGATTCATAGAGGTACACACGACCTGTATAAGGCCTGCATGCGTGTACACGCACCCTACCTTCACACAACCCGCGTACATACGCCTGCTGATGAAGTGCTAGCTGCGTGTCTAAGAACCTAGGAAATCATTCTCAGGAAGAGGCAGTCATCCTCTCCCCTGCAGAAGTGACCCTTCTCAGAGATCTTCTGGGTCCTTCTAGGTCTCCGATTGAACAATCCATAGTCAGGTAAAAACCTCAGATCAACTTTTTCCTTGCATCTTTTTCTGTCAAAGTAAGTTTCTGTGTCTTCAAGAGATTCTGGTTCTCAATACCAGTACTCCCTACCCGAGCTTAGCCACTTGTCTTGATTGTTTTGAGGAGAAATAGAGGCACACACGGCCTGCAGTGGGCCTACACGTGTGCATACGCGTCCTATCTTTTGGCAACCCGCGTGCATACACTGGCTGTTGAAGTGACAGTCGCGTGTTTGTCTAGAAACTTTTGAGGAGCCAGTCATCCTCTTCCCTGTTAAGTTTTTACTTCCCAGGTTTTTCTTGTTTCTTTCTGGTCTCTGTCATAAGCAATTTTAGCCTAGTTTGTATTCCAACATAGCTTGCGTTTTCATATAAAAGATTTTTTGTGTTTCCTAGCTTTTAAAACTTATTTTTAGCTTGAAATTTTAAGAAAAATGAGTTGTATTTTGAAAAAAAATTCGGCCATGAATCGTGCATTTATCAGTTTCTTTTAGAATCTTTTGTTATTTCTGCTTTGATTGGAAGAAAATATAAGAAAAAAAAATTAGTTTGTTAGATCTCTTTCTTTTCTGGCATTTTCTTTGCATTGTTATTTGAAAAAGAAAAAGAAATTAGCACAGCGTTGTGTTTTCTTCTAATTTTAAAAGCTTTTCAAAAGGAAAAAAAAAGAAATATAATCATTCTTTGCCAGTGTTCATATAAGTTTCATCATTTTTCGCAAGAGTCTTAACACCATCAGTTGCAATACCATACCCTTTTGAGTAAATCAAGCCAGTAAAAAGAACGCCAATTAAAATTTACTAGACTTTATGTTTGTAGGGTCCATCAACTAGATTAGGGTAGAGCCTTGATTTAGGTTGGAGAGGAAACACTTCAAGGCTATAAAACAAACATACGAGTCTGTCCTAAGGAGTGTAGAAGTCCAGTAACATGGAAATTATCCGAGAGCCCCCTCTAACACAGGGGCTAAACACGAGGTCGTGTGCAGAAAGGTAGCGGAGATAACCCCTCCAAAGCCGGACCAAGCGTAGTAGGGGAATACATATAGAGGATTTGTCTTGGGATTCCGTTGATCGCATTTGCCATGGAGATTCGTGGGTCTTGAATCCATTCGAGGTCCTCAGTCATCTTCTGGAACACTTGCTTTCGATACCCTTGATAGGTTTTGGGCTTGATACCCTACTCATTGCGGTCCACCCGACTGTCGACTGTACCCGCCTGGTGATTGTTCACGAGCTGGCAACTTAGTTGCCTTTATTTTAGGGACTTACATAGGTGACCACGGTGGTATACCACAGTACCTAGGGAAGACATCAGGCCACGCTTTGCAGAGTATACCTGGAGGGTGCTTCCGTATTCGAGTTGCACTTGCACTGGTAAGTTGCTCTAGTGTTGGTTGGTGTAACTGTTCTTCCAACTAGTTAGTCGTTTTCTTGATTTGCCTTTAGGAACTTCTAGTGTGTGCTTTGTGCTCCCTAGTTTTCCATAGTGAGTTAGTCAGTTGTGGCTTTGGGTCTCTGACCTAGGGTGGTAGAACGCCCACTTCGCCGGTTGAGAGGACTTTTAAGTCTTCCGCTTAGAAACGAGGAGCCACCTCTTTATAGGCGTTGTTTTGATAACACTGGTTCTTCAGAGTCAGTGTGTGAGACTTTTACGAATTTGAACGATCCCACAAGGGGAGAACCTCTGCATAAGATATTCATGGCTAAAGTTCACGATGATACCAACCAAGGAACCCCTTCGTAAGGGGATTGTCGTGCTTTTCCCTTCTTCGGAAACGTTGGTGTCCCTTTGATGACCACTTTGTACATTCCTGGGTTGAATGTGGGATTACCGGTTTGGTTGGGTACCATTCCAAATGTCCCAAATGCTCTTGATGCTTCTCAGTTAAGCACCTTAAGTCATGAGCACCCTGTTGATATTTCTTCATCAACAAAGTCTTCTCCTCCTCCTTCTCCCGCCTCTGGTGAAAGTACAGTTACTAGTAACCGGAAGTCTAAGCGAAATAGAAATAGGAAGAATAGGAAGAAAAAATCACCAACCTCTGCGAGTCACATCGGAGATAGGTCGACAACCTCTGCAAGTCACGTTGAAGACCAACACCCAACCTCTGCAAGTTATGTTGGGGGCACACACTCACCCTCTGCAAGTCATGCTGGGGGAAAAAGTCGAGTCACTGCTAGTCATACTGGTAATAGGTCTGTAGCCTCTCCAAGTCATGCTATCGATCCATCAGTAACCTCTGCAAGTCATGTTGGAGATGTGCAAGCAACCACTGCTAGTCATGCTGGGGGGCATTAAATCCATTGAAAAACCTAGATGGATAGGATGTAAGCCTAAGTTCCCTTGTAAGCTTTGCAAGGGAGATCACCTTACTCATTTGTGCCCTGGCATTCCAAAGGTACAAATATTGTGGTCCCTGTCTGCAAGCTCTTTTGATTATGAGTCTTTTGAGGTTTCCTCGCAGTCCATTCAACCATTGGTTGAGAATGTGGTCATGCTGATGCAGTCATTGACTGATCCCACTCCTCTTTTGAGGGGTGAGGTGCCTTTAGATCTTGTAGTCTCTCAGCCTATTCAACCAGCGGTTGAGAAAGTGATTATGTCGATGCAGTCATTGACTGATCCCACTCCTCTTTTGAGGGGTGAGGTGACTTTAGACCATGTAGTCTCTCAGCCCATGCAACCATTGGTTGAGAAAGTGGTCACACCGATGCAGTCATCGGCTGATCTCACTCCTCTTTTGAGGGGTGAGTTGCCTTTAGACCATGTAGTCTCTCAACCTATTCAGCCATTGGCTGAGAAAGTGGTCATGGCGACGCAGTTGTCGGTTGATCCCACTCCTCTTTTAGGGGGTGAGGTGCTTTTAGACCATGTAGTCTTGTAGCCTATTCATCCATTGGTTGCGAAAGTGGTCATGTCGATGCAGTCATCGGCTGATCCCACTCCTCTTTTGCGAGGTGAGGTGCCTTTAGACCATGTAGTCCTGCAGCCTATTTAGCGATTGGTTGCGAAAGTGGTCATGCCGATGTAGTCATCGGATGATCCCACTCTTCTTTTGGGGAGTGACGTGTCTACCGACTATGTTTTTAGCATTTTCGGTTCAATAGTTTCAGAACAAGGGGGCATTCCGCTCGTTCCGAGCACACCCCCTCCAAGCCCTAGGATGGTTTCCTTTGATTGGAATGACCTTGTTGTGCTTCATCTTCCTTCTGCAACACCTTTTCAAATAAGGGTTGAAGTTAATTCAACAAACATTTATCGATGTATTGTGGATGAGGGAGCCTTTGCAAGTATTTTATCCTCCTCGGTTTGGAAAGTTTTGGGATCTCCCAAGCTTGTGTCTGCTTCGCATGAGCTGTTGGCTTTTGATAGACGTCCTAGTGAATATTTGGGGATTCTTCCTCAGTTTCCTATCTCATTAGGTGGGAAGACTATTCTTGTTGATGTTATAGTGGTGCAAGGCCCGTTAGATTTCAATATGCTTCTCGGGCGTGATTATGTATATGCTATGAATGTTGTAGTGTCTACGCTCTTCCGGGTGATGCATTTTCCTCACAATGGAAGCATTGTCACTATCGACTAGCTGGCATCTGATAATCACCATCCTAATTCAACGTTAGTTCAGGCTTCCCATTTATATATTCCCAGTGTTCGTGTAGACTCCACCCCGCCACGGGTTAATTATGTGGCATCTTATCCTCAGTGTTCAATTGCTTCTGAGCAGGAACCTGTGCAATCATGTTTTTCTTCTCGAGACTTGGAATCAACAATTGATCCATTGGTTTATCCAATGGGGGCATGGGAGCCCTTGATTCCCCCTCTTGGTCCAAGTAGGCTTGAGTATCCTTCTGAGTCTGATCTCATTGTTTGTAGATCCTCAAGCCCTTATGCTCGTGATTCTTTGCTGATAGACTTTGCTAGTCCTGGCCAGAACTTCCATCGTCATATGGAGTATGGTTAGTTTACCTCACCCTTTGGGACTGTTGACCCTCGTTTGCGTGATTTCTTGGATTTTGAATTGCCTTTAGATGAGGCTATCCTTGAAGCCATGACTATGGTTTCTATACCGTGGGAGGACTTACACCGTGGTTTGTGTTTTCTTCCCTTTTGGGAGACTTTCCAAATTGACTATCGAAGAGACTCTTGGTCTGAGCCTAGCAGTGGGCTCTACCTGAACCAGTTGCATACATGAGTCGTAGCCCCCACGGGTTTTCTTTTAAGCCCTTTTCAGACCCTCTAAACATGAAAAGATTATGGAGTGATCTTGTGGCCTTTCACGCTCGTTAAACTGAAATTTGAAGTCACGTCTATCCGACGATAGTTTACCCCTTTTTCGGTTCAGACGATCAATTGTACGAACAAAGGTATACTCTAGAGGCCTTGGATCCCTAGAAGAGTACCCTCAGGTATAATTTTACCCCTTTTTTGGGCCCGAGGGTCTAAATTTACGAAAAAGGAACCCCCACAGAGTCCATAGTTAAGCTCTTTTCAGACCCTCTAAAATTGAAAATGATCTGAACACAGATCCAGAAGCCTGATAGGGCTTGAAAAATGCTCAAAAATGAAAGTGCTCGAAATGCGACGAAACCTGTGCCATTTCGTCCGTCTCGTATTCCTGATTCCGGTGGTATAATTTTTATGTCAAACGAAGTCCGTATGGAGAAGATATCGCGTTCTGTCCGAAAAGTCAAACAGGCAAAAATTTGATGCTGACTGGGCAGGCCGTACAGTGCTGACGTGGCAGGGCCGTACCGATGATGTGGCAGGGCCGTATTGATGACATGGCAGACCGTACGGAAGGACACGTGGCGTCACCAGGACGTGCCACGTGTCACACGGATTTGGCGTTTTCAGGGTACGGTTGGACCAATAAAAAATGACACGTGTCACCACTCACAGGGTGACACGTGGCACGCTGACGTCAGCATGGTGATGTGGCAGATGACGCGGCAAGGACAGGTGGCAGTACGGCCGGGTGACGTGTCAGTACGGCAGCGACGACGTGGGCGAATAGCAGGTTGACACGTGGCAGCATGGCAGAGGCGTACGGTGGTTGATGTGGCGGTACACGTGGGCCAATCAGAGGCTAACACGTGGCATGTTCTCATTGGAAAGGAAGGGTGCCACGTGGCCCACTCAGGGGCTGCCACGTGGCACCCCATCATTGGCTGTTTGGTTCAATATAAAATTGTTTTGGTTTGGCTCGGCGTGGATTTGAACACGGGACCTCCGGGCAACTACGGCTTAACACATGCGGGCTAGCCAACATAGCGGCGGTTGAATCTTGTTTATGAAACGGCATAAAATACTTTTAAAACTTTGTTAATGGTTCGTGGGCGGCAAAAAAGGGCCGGGGCTTCGCCCCAGCCCTCGACCCATATGCCCACACCACATGACCGAACAGCGCGGCATACAATAATGTGCGGGAGTTGTTATAACGGCGCGGGAAAATATGGCGGGAATCCCACGTGACCGAGATCTATCCCTATATCGCGGGGGTTTAACCTACGGCCACGGGCGCATGCCAAGCGCCATGCGACCAGGAGCGGGTTTTAAGCCACGGGTTCAACAGCTAGCACGAGGTTCGGTATATATGCGCCATGTGACCGAGATGGGGGGCCCGCGCTATAGCGCGTGGCCTTATGAAATGCCAAAAATAGCCCATACGACCGTGTAAAGGGGGGCCGCGCCCAACATTTGGGGCTAAAGGCCAATAAACTTATAAAGTGGGTTTTGGGTTATAATAAGAATTGGTATTTTTATTAATTGTAGCTATTTTTAGCTGATTTTCTCCATTTTTGGGGGATATTGGGCTTTTTTGGAGGCCAGATTCTTGGAGGAAGTTGGGGATGAGAAACCAACTCCTTTGCTATATAAACCAGGCCTGTTTTAGGCCAATGGACAGTCATTTTTTGCAGAGTTATGCTGTTGGAAAGCCAAGCCAAAGTCAGTTTGTTGCAGGGAAGCCTTTGAGGTGGAAACGCTGTCGGATCGTTTCTGGGAGCTTGGAGCATCAGTTTGGCGTGCCGTTTCTTGCATTGGGTTCTTGAGA
>ML816975.1:57213-109845 GCA_009831015.1 Picea engelmannii
TTTGCTGTTCATTATTATTTGCAGATCTGCATATGTGTATTTGACTGATATAATTCTCTTCTTTCCTCATTCTTTCATTAAATTCTCAAATGGTTAAATTATTCATGCAAGTTTAAAACTCAACCATAATCATAAAAGATCCTCCCTGGATCAGAAAAGATCGTCAGTGTGTGAGACTTTTACGGATTTGAACGATCCTGCAAGGGGAGAACCTCTGCATAAGATATTCATGGCTAAATGTCTTGATGATACCAACCAAGGAACCCCTTTGCAAGAGGATTCTTGTGCTTTTCCCTTCTTCAGAAACGCTGGTGTCCCTTTGATGGCCACTTTGTACATTCCTGGGTTGAATGTGGGATTACCGATTTGGTTGGGTACCATTCCAAATGTCCCAAATGCTCTTGACGCTTCTCATTTAAGCACCTTAAGTCATGAGCACCCTATTGATGTTTCTTTGTTAGCAAAGTCTTCTCCTCCTCCTTCTCCCACCTCTGGTGAAAGTACAGTTATTAGTAACCAAAAGTATAAACAAAATAGAAAGAGGAAGAATAGGAAGAAGAAATCACCAACCTCTACGAGTCATGTTGGATATAGGTCGAAAACCTCTACAAGTCATCTTGAAGACCAACACCAAGCCTCTGCAAGTTATGCTGGGGGCACAAACTCACCCTCTGTAAGTCATGTTGGGGGAAAAAGGCCAGTCACTGCAATCCATACTGGTAATAGGTCTGTAGCCTCTGCAAGTCATGTTATCGACCCATCACTAACCTCTGCAAGTCATGTTGGAGATGTGCAACCAACCACTGCTAGTCATGCTGGGGGCATTAATTCTGTCGATAAACCTAGATGGATAGGACATAAGCCTAAGTTCCCTTGTAAGCTTTGCAAGGGAGATCACCTTACTCATTTGTGCCCTGGCATTCCAGAGGTACAAAGATTGTGGTCCCTGTCTGCAAGCTCTTCTGATTTTGAGTCTTTTGAGGTTTCCTCGCCGTCTATTCAACCATTGGTTGAGAAAGTGGTCACACTAATGCATTCATTGGTTGATCCCACTCCTCTTTTGAGGGGTGAGGTGCCTTTAGATCTTGTAGTCTCTCAACCTATTCAACCAGTGGTTGAGAAAGTGATTATGTCGATGCAGTCATCGACTGATCCCACTCCTCTTTTGAGGGGTGAGGTGCCTTTAGACCATGTAGTCTCTCAGCCTATGCAACCATTGGTTGAGAAAGTGGTCACGCCGATGCAATCATCTACTGATCCCACTCCTATTTTGAGGGGTGAGGTGCCTTTAGACCATGTAGTTTCTCAGCCTATTCAACCATTGGTTGAGAAAGTGGTCATGCCGATGCAGTCGTCGGCTGATCCCACTCCTCTTTTGGGGGGTGAGGTGCCTTTAGACCATGTAGTCTCATAGCCTATTCATCCATTGGTTGCGAAAGTGGTCATGCCGATGTAGTCATCCACTGATCCCACTCCTCTTTTGCTGGGTGAGGTGCCTTTAGACCATGTAGTCCTGCAGCTTATTCAGCCATTGTTTGCAAAAGTGGTCATGCCGATGCAGTCATCGGATGATCCCACTCTTCTTTTGGGGAGTGACGTGCCTACCGACTATGTTTTTACCATTTTTAGTTCAATACTTTCAGAACAAGGGGGCATTCCGCTCGTTCCGAGAACACCCCCTCCAAGCCCTAGGACGGTTTCCTTTGATTGGAATGACCTTGTTGAGCCTCGTCTTCCTTCTGCCGCACCTTTTCAAATACAGGTTGAAGTTAATTCAACAAACAATTATCGATGTATTGTGGATGAGGGAGCCTCTGCAAGTATTTTATCCTCCTCAGTTTGGAAGGTATTGGGATCTCCCAAGCTTGTGTCTGCTTCGCATGAGCTGTTGGATTTTGACAGACGTCCTAGTGAATATTTGGGGATTCTTCCTCAGTTGCCTATCTCATTAGGTGGGAAGACTGTCCTTGTTGATGTTATAGTGGTGCAAGGCCCGTTAGATTTCAATATGCTTCTCGGGCGTGATTATGTCTATGCTATGAATGTTGTAGTGTCTACGCTCTTCCGGGTGATGCATTTCCCTCACAATGGAAACATTGTCACTATCGACTAGCTGGCATCTGATAATCACCATCCTAATTCAACGTTAGTTCAGGCTTCCCCTTTATATATTCCCAGTGTTCGTGTAGACTCCACCTCGCTACGGGTTAATTATGTGGCGTCTTAACCTCAGTGTTCAATTGCTTCAGAGCAGGAACCTGTGCAATCATGTTTTCCTTCTCGAGACTTGGAATCAACAATTGATCCATTGGTGTATCCAATGGGGTCATGGGAGCCCTTGATTCCACTTCTTGGTCCAAGTAGGCTTGAGTATCCTTCTGAGTCTGATCTCATTGTTAGTAGATCCTCAAGCTCTCGTGCTCGTGATTCTTTGCTGATAGACTCTGCTAGTCCTGGCCAGAACTTCCATCGTCATATGGAGTATGGTTAGTTTACTTCACCCTTTGGGACTGTCGACCCTCGTTTGCGTGATTTCTCGGATTTTGAATTGCCTTTAGATGAGGCTATCCTTGAAGCCATGACTACGGTTTCTATACCGCGGGAGGACTTACACCGTGGTTTGTGTTTTCTTCCCTTTTGGGAGACTTTCCAAGTTGACTAGCGAAGAGACTCTTGGTCCGAGCCTAGCAGCGGGCTCTACCTGAACCAGTTGCATACATGAGTCGTAGCCCCCACGGGTCTTCTTTTAAGCCCTTTTCAAACCCTCTAAACATGAAAAGATTTCCTAGCAATCTTGTGGCCTTTCACGCTCGTTAAACTGAAATTTGAAGTCACGTCTATCCAGTGGTAGTTTACCCCTTTTTCGGTTCGGACGATCAACTGTACGAACAAAGGTATACTCTAGAGGCCTCAGATCCCTAGAAGAGTACCCTCAGGTATAATTTTACCTCTTTTTCGGGCCTGAGGGACTAAATTTACGAAAAAGGAACCCCTACGGAGTCCATAGTTAAGCTCTTTTCAGACTCTCTAAAATTGAAAAGATCGCCGAGTGACCTTATTCTTTCACACTTGTTAAAATGGTCCAAAAGAACATTTCTTACGGAGTCCATAGTTAAGCTTTCTTCAGACTCCTTAAAAATGAAAAAATGGCTGAGTGATCTTGTCTTTATCACACTTGTTAAAATGGTTTTGAATAGACGTCTTGTCTATGCTAGTTTACCCCTTTTTCGAACCGACTAGACTACCTTCGAAAAAGGTACCCCATTGGAGTCTCCTTTTACGTTTTTCAGACTCTCTAAATATGAAAAACCACCGAGCTTACCTTCTCTGGGCTCGTTAGAATTACATCAAAGGATGTTACCATTGTGTGTCTTATTAATCACATTTGTATACTCGCATCTTTGGCCTAATGCTGTCTCCATGTTGCTCTCAACTGAACCATCTGAAGCATGCCTTATACGCAAGCCCCGTAGGACTTTGCCTCTGCGTCTTGACACCTTTGGCCCCTGGAGGATTTTTCCCGAGTGTCCTTTTCTTGCACATGTCCCTTTTCCCTGAGCATCTCTGTGTTCCGTGCACTTGGAACTAGTATGTTTGCGACACTCGATTCCTCCTTTGTAATGTAGCATTCTTTTATGCTTTTTCCAAAATTATTGAAAAAGACAAAAAAATCAAATATACCCCAAAAAGAGGAAGGGAAAAATATTTTCTTTTTATTGGCAGCACAATGAGTCTCCCTTGGACGAAGCACATCCTTCCGTTTTTTATTCAAGCTCTGGGATTTAATATGACCTTAGGAAGTTGTTCTCGCTACATAGAGTTGTGTCCTCCTCCGTTTGGTTATTCTTCCAAACATATGGAGAGTTTGCGTTGCCTCCTACCTCGTGAACTTATGTCAATGTTATGCTGCCCGAGTCTCATCATTTGTCGTGCTATTGTCCAAGGGAAGTTTTTACCAAGCCTGAGTCGACCCTTCTGTAGTTTGTCTCTTGCCCTCATGCCCGACCATCCTCAAAGTCCAATCAAGTCTTTGTTCGAAATCAATGAAGCCTTCAGCCTGATCATCAAGATTCTCTAGTCCATGACCGACGAGCCGTCGAAGACCTCTGGGTAGCGAAGTCATACACTCATATTACACTCCTAACTGAGTTTTGAAGATTTTGAAGTTGTTGCTCGAGCTCTGAAGACCTCATCTCCAGCCATCAGGCCTTATTAGCTTCTAGAAGATGGATACTATACATGTATATATTTTGATTTTGACATGTAGATCCACTGTGTATTGCTCCCAACTACACTTTATATAGTTAAATGACATGGATCTACAGTGTATTTGATTGGTAGCCATGATTTTATTTCATCCCGAGCATGGGTATGCCCGCCTCGGTGAGACAATTGTTATTTTGTAGATGTCACCTCCCGAATTTTGGTCCCTGGGCTCACTGGTTTGGTATGTTGATAAAGATTGATAATGTATTTCTGCCATTAGATGCTCTTCTGACCTCACACATTAGGGGGCATCTGTTATAACCCTAATTTTCACCAAACATGCTGACCTGGCATCATGCCATCTCATATTCCTTCTTTTCCAAGCCACTACTGAACAACTCTTCTAAAAAACTCCATTTTTAAAGGCCCACGCACCCTGCTCCATTGCAGCCTGCGTGTATCTACAGTGTCCATACTAGCTGACCCACTACAGCCCGCATGGACCTTCAGAAGCACGAAAAAAGGAAAGTTTCTAACGGAACACACAACTTTGGGCAAGTTAACTAAACCTTTCGGCCATGCATGGCCGATCATTCAACCAAATACCTAGGTCCTTCTAGCCTATAAAAGAAGGGGTAGGGGTCCCATTTGAAAGGAGGAAAAAGACAGTAAAGAAACTCTACCCGAATTCGTATTCCCCTTTGCCCAAGATTCTGCAACCATTTTGTGATTTCAACGAAGAAGAGAAGCAAGTGTGTTAGTAGTTGGTGCACGGTAAAAGAGGAGCCCAGGACCAAATTCGTGAAGCAGTGGCCAGCTTCATCATTGTAAGTTGCTTTAGTGAAGTTAATAATAAAGAAGTACTTTTCCCGTCCCGCCATATGAGATTGTCATTATTTATCGCGTACATGTTGATTAAATCTCTAACCCATTAATATGTAGATCAAATGCATGTGGAGTTCTTTGTTTGTCTTTGTGAATGCAGGTCAGCATTGGGAGGAGAGTTGCAGTCAAAGAGCAACCAAGCATGAAGATGGATTGATATCAAACGTCGGAAATAAGGTATGCTCACTTGATCTTCTTAGCTGTGTATTTGCTTAAGAATAATGGGGATTATGTTTGGGATGATGGTAAAAAGTAGGAATCTTTAGGTCTTTTCTGCATGCTTGATAAAACCCTAAGTGCTAGTCCATAGGAGGATTTCCCACTCACAACAAAATTGGCGACCATACTGGAGATTTCTCTCGGGTTTTTTGGTAGTTTTAAATTGGTTTCATCACCTTTTTTTTGAGTTTCTGCAAGAGTATGAGCTAGTAGGGATTCTGGTCTTCCATACCAATACTCCCTGGTTTCTTTGCTTGGCTGCATTTTCTTTTCAGGATTCATAGAGGTACACATGGCCTGTATAAGGCCTGCATGCGTGTACACCTGCCCTACCTTCACACAACCCCTGTGCATACGCCTGCTGATGAAGTGCTAGCTGCGTGTCTGAGAACCCAGGAAATCCTTCTCAAGAAGAGGCAGTCATCCTCTCCCTTGCAGAAGTGATCCTTCTCAGGGATCTTCTGGGTCCTTCTAGGTCTCTGATTGAACAATCCATAGTCAGGTAAAAATCTCAGATCAAAGTTTTGCTTGCATATTTTTCTGTCAAAGTAAGTTTTTGTGTCTTCAAGGGATTATGGTTCTCAATACCAGTACTCCCTACCTGAGTTTAGCCGCTTGTCTTGCTTGTTTTGAGTAGAAATAGAGGCACACATGACCTGTAGTGGGCCTATATGCGTGCATACACATCCTGTCTTTGGGAAGCCCGCGTGCATACGTTGGTTGTTGAAGTGACAATCATGTGTCTGTGTAGAAACTTTTGAGGAGGCAGTCATCCTCTTCCCTGTCAAGTTTTTACTTCCCAGGTTTTTCTTGTTTCTTTCCAGTCTCTGTCATAAGCAGTTTTAGCCTAGTTTGTATTCCAAAATAGCTTGCTTTTGCATTTAAAATATTTTTTGTGTTTCCTAGCTTTTTAAACTTATTTTTAGCTTGAAATTTTAAGAAAAATGAGTTGCATTTTGAAAAAAAAATAGAGCATGAATCGTGCATTCATTAGTTTCTTTTAGAATCTTTTGTTATTTCTTCTTTGATTGGAAGAAAATATAAAAAAAAAACTTAGTTTGTTAGATCTCTTTCTTTCCTAGCATTTTCTTTGCAATGTTATTTGAAAAAGAAAAATAAATTAGCATAGCGTTGTGTTTTCTTCTAATTTTAAAAGCATTTCAAAAGGAAAAAAATAAGAAATATAATCATTCTTTGCCAGTGTTCATATAAGTTTCATCATTTTTCACAAGAGTCTTAACACCATCAGTTGCACTACCGTACCCTTTTGAGTAAATCAAGCTAGTAAAAAGAACACGAATTAAAATTTGCTAGACTTTATGTTTGTAGGGTCCATCAACTAGATTAGGCTAGAGCCTTGATTTAGGTTGGAGAGGAAACTCTTCAAGGCTATAAAACAAACATACGAGTTTGTGCTAAGGAGTGTAGAAGTCCAGTAACATGGAAATAATCTGGGACCCCCCTCTTACACAGGGGCTAAACACGAGGTCGCGTGCGGAAAGGTAGCGGAGATAACCCCTCCAAAGCCGGACCAAGCGTAGTAGAGGAACGCATATAGAGGACTTGTCTTGGGATTCCGTTGATCGCATTTGCCACGGAGCTTCGTGGGTCTCGAATCCATTCGAGGTCCTCAACCATCTTCTGGAACACTTGCTTTCGATACCCTTGATAAGTTTTGGGCTTGATATCCTGCTCATTGCAATCCACCTGACATTCGACTGTACCCGCCTGGTGATTGTTCACAAGCTGGTAACCTAGTTGCCTTTATTTTAGGGACTTACACAGGTGACCGCGGGGGTATACCACAGTACCTAGGGCAGACATCGGACCATGCTTTGCAGAGTATACCCGAAGGGTGCTTCCGTATTCGAGTTGCACTTGCACCGGTAAATTGCTCTAGTGTTGGTTGGTGTAACTGTGCTTCCAACTAGTTAGTCATTTGCTTGATTTGCCTTTAGGAACTTTTAGTGTGTCCTCTGTGCTCCCTGGTTTTCCATAGTGAGTTAGTCAGTTGTGGCTTTGGGTCCCTGACCTAGGGTGGTAGACCGCCCACTCCACCGGTTGAGAGGACTTTTCAGTCTTTTGCTTAGAAACGAGGAGCCCCTCTTTATAGGCGTTGTTTTGATAACATTGGTTCTTCAGAGTCAGTGTGTGAGAATTTTACGGGTTTGAACGATCCCGTAAGGGGAGAACCTCTACATAAGATATTCATGGCTAAAGTTCCTGATGATACCAACCAAGGAACCCCTTCTCAAGGGGATTCTTGTGCTTTTCCCTTCTTCGGAAACGTTGGTGTCCCTTTGATGGCCACGTTGTACATTCTTGGGTTGAATGTGGGATTACCGGTTTGGTTGGGTACCATTCCAAATGTCCCAAATGCTCTTAATGATTCTCAGTTAAGCACCTTAAGTCATGAGGACCCAGTTGATGTTTCTTCGTCAAAAAATTCTTCTCCTCCTCCTTCTCCCACCTCTGGTGAAAGTACAGTTACTAGTAACTGAAAGTCTAAACGAAATAGAAAGAGGAATAATAGGAAGAAGAAATCACCAACCTCTGCGAGTCATGCTGGAGATAGGTCGACAACCTTTACAAGTCACATTGAAGACCAACACCTAGCCTATGCAAGTTATGCTGGGGGAACACACTCACCCTCTACAAGTCATGCTGGGGGAAAAAGTCGAGTCACTGCTAGTCTTACTGGTAATAGGTCTGTAGCCTCTGCAAGTCATGTTATCGACCCATCACTAACCTCTGCAAGTCATGTTGGAGATGTTCAACCAACCATTTCTAGTCATGCTGGGGGCATTAATTCCGTTGAGAAGCCTAGATGGGTAGGATGTAAGCCTAAGTTCCCTTGCAAGATTTGCAAGGGAGATCACCTTACTCATTTGTGCCCTGGCATTCCAGAGGTACAAAGATTGTGGTCCCTGTCTGCAAGCTCTTCTGATTTTGAGTCTTTTGAGGTTTCCTCGCCGTCTATTCAACTATTGGTTGAGAAAGTGGTCACGCTGATGCAATCATCGGATGATCCCACTCCTCTTTTGAGGGGTGAGGTGCCTTTAGATCTTGTAGTCTCTCAACCTATTCAACCAGTGGTTGAGAAAGTGATTATGTCGATGCAGTCATCGACTGATCCCACTCCTCTTTTGAGGGGTGAGGTGCCTTTAGACCATGTAGTCTCTCAGCCTATGCAGCCATTGGTTGAGAAAGTGGTCACGCCGATGTAGTCATCCGTTGATCCCACTCCTCTTTTGAGGGGTGAGGTGCCTTTAGACCATGTAGTCTCTCAGCCTATTCAACCATTGGCTGAGAAAATGGTCATGCCGATGTAGTCGTCGGCTGATCCCACTCCTCTTTTTGGGGGTGAGGTGCCTTTAGACCATGTAGTCTCGCAACATATTCATCCATTGGTTGTGAAAGTGGTCATGCCGATGCAGTCATCGATTGATCCCACTCCTCTTTTGCGGGGTGAGGTTCCTTTAGACCATGTAGTCCCGCAGCCTATTCAGAAATTGGTTGCGAAAGTTGTCACACCGATGCAATCATCAGATGATCCCACTCTTCTTTTAAGGAGTGACGTGTCTACCAACTATGTTTTTACCATTTCCGGTTCAATGCTTTCAGAACAAGGGGGCATTCCACTCGTTCCGAGCACACCCCCGCCAAGCCCTAGGATGGTTTCCTTGGATTGGAATGACCTTGTTGAGCCTCGTCTTCCTTTTGCCGCACCTTTTCAAATAAGGGTTGAAGTTAATTCAACAAACATTTATCGATGTATTGTGGATGAGGGAGCCTCTGCAAGTATTTTATCCTCCTCGGTTTGGAAAGTATTGGGATCTCCCAAGCTTGTGTTTGGTTTGTATGAGCTATTAGCTTTTGACAGACGTCCTAGTGAATATTTGGGGATTCTTCCTCAATTGCCTATCTCATTAGGTGGGAAGACTGTCCTAGTTGATGTTATAGTGGTGCAAGGCCCGTTAGATTTCAATATGCTTCAAGGGAGTGATTATGTATATACTATGAATGCTATAGTGTCTACGCTCTTTCGGGTGATGCATTTCCCTCACAATGGAAGCATTGTCACTATCGACCAACTGACATCTGATAATCACCATCCTAATTCAACATTAGTTTAGGCTTCCTCTTTATATATTCCTAGTGTTCGTGTAGACTCCACCCGCCACGGGTTAATTATGTGGCGTCTTATCCTCGGTGTTTAATTGCTTCTGAGCAGGAACCTGTGCAATCATGTTTTCCTTCTCGAGACTTGGAATCAACAATTGATCCATTGGTGTATCCAATGGGGACATGGGATCCCTTGATTCCCCCTCTTGGTGCAAGTAGGCTTGAGTATCCTTCTGAGTCTGATCTCAGTGTTTGTAGATCCTCAAGCCCTCGTGCTCGTGATTCTTTGTTGATAGACTCTGCCAGTCCTGGCCAGAACTTCCATCATCATATGGAGTATGGTTAGTTTACTTCACCCTTTGGGACTGTCGACCCTTGTTTGCGTGATTTCTCGTATTTTGAGTTGCCTTCAGATGAGGCTATCCTTGAAGCCATGACTACGGTTTCTATACCGCGGGAGGACTTACACCGTGGTTTGTGTTTTCTTCCCTTTTGGGAGACTTTCCAAGTTGACTATCGAAGAGACTCTTGGTTTGAGCCTAGCAACGGGCTCTACCTGAACCATTTGCATACATGATTCGTAGCCCCCACGGGTCTTCTTTTAAGCCATTTTCAGACCCTCTAAACATGAAAAGATTGTCGAGCGATCTTGTGGCCTTTCATGCTCGTTAAACTGAAATTTGAAGTCACGTCTATCCGATGGTAGTTTACCCCTTTTTCGGTCCAGATGGTTAACTTTACGAACAAAGGTATACTCTAGAGGCCTCATATGCATTTTTCGGGCCTGAGGGATCTGAGGCCTCTAGAGTATACCTTTGTTCGTACAGTTGACCGTCCGTATCGAAAAATGAGTCTCCCTTGGACGAAGCACATCCTTCCATTTTTTCTTCAAGCTCTGGGATTTAATATGACCTTAGGAAGTTGTTCTCGCTACATAGAGTTGTGTCCTCCTCCATTTGGTTATTCTTCCAAACATATGGAGAGTTTGCGTCGCCTCCTGCCTCATGAACTTATGTCAATGCTATGCTTCCTGAGTCTCATCATTTGTTGTGCTATTGTCCAAGGGAAGTTTTTACCAAGCCTGAGTCGGCCCCTCTGCAGTTTGTCTCTTGCTCTCATGCCCGACTATCCTCAAAGTCCAATCAAGTCTTTGTTCGAAATCGATGAAGCCTTCAGCCTGATCATCAAGATTTTCTAGTCCATGATCGACGAGCTATCGAAGACCTCTGGGTAGTGAAGTCATAAACTCATATTACACTCCTACCTGAGTTTTGAAGATTTTGAAGTTGTTGCTCGAGCTCTAAAGACCTCATCTCCAGCCATCGGGCCTTATCAGCTTCTGGTAGATGGATACTATACATGTATATCTTTTGATTTTTAGATGTAGATCCGCTGTGTATTGCTCCCGGCTACACTTTATATAGTTATATGACATTGATCTACAGTGTATTTGATTGGTAGCCATGATTTTATTTCATCCCGAGCATGGGTATGCTTGCCTCGGTGAGACAATTATTATTTTGCATATGGCATCTCCCAAATTCTGGTCCCTGGGCTCACCGGTTTGGTACGTTGATAAAGATTGATAATGTATTTCGGCCATTAGATGCTCTTCTGACCTCACACATTAGGGGGCATTTGTTATAACCCTATTTTTCACCAAACATGCTGACCTGTCATCAGGCCATCTCATATTCCTTCTTTTCCAAGCCACTAGTGAACAACTCTTCTAAAAAACTCCATTTTTAAAGGTCCACACACCCTGCTCCACTACAGCCCGCGTGTATCTACAGTGTCCACGCTAGCTGACCCACTACAGCCCGCGTGTATCTACAGTGTCCACGCTTGCTGAACCACTATAGCCTATGTGTATCTACAGTGTCCATGCTAGCTGACCCACTACAACCTGCGTGGACCTTCAGGAGCACAAAAAATGGAAAGTTTCTGACGGAACAGACAACTTTGGGCAAGTTAACTAAACCTTTCGGCCATGCATGGCCAGTCATTCGACCAAATACCTAGCTCCTTCTAGCCTATAAAAGAAGGGGTAGGAGTCCCATTTGAAAGGAGGAAAAAGATAGTAAAGAAACTCTACCCGAATTCGTATTCCCCTTTGCCCAAGATTCTGCAACCATTTTGTGATTTCAATGAAGAGGAGAAGCAAGTGTGTTAGCAGTTGGTGCACAATAAAAGAGGAGCCCAGGACTAGATTCATGGAATAGGGGTCGGCTTCATCATTGTAAGTTTCTTTAGTGAAGTTAATAATAAAGAAGTACTTTTCCCGTCCCTGCATATGAGATTGTCATTATTTATCGCGTACATGTTGATTAAATCTCTAACCCATTAATCTGTAGATCAAATGCATGTGGAGTTCTTTGTTTGTCTTTGTGAATGCAAGTCATCCTTGGGAGGAAATTTGCAGTCAAAGAGTGACCAAGCGTGAAGAGGGATCGATATCAAATGCCGGAAATAAGGTATGCTCACTTGATCTTGTTAACTGTGTATTTGTTTAAGAATAATGGGGATTAGGTCTGGGATGATGGTAAAAAGTAGGAATCTTTAGGTCTTTTCTGCATGCATGATAAAACCCTAAGTGCTAGTCCGTAGGGGGATTTCCCACTTACAACACCATCACATGAACCTCCTTCGACAATAAAAAATTTCACGCGTCTACGAAATCGTCTCCTTACCTTTTCAACTCTAGTTGATCTAGAACTGTTAGATCTAGTACAATATGTCTCTCTTTCAACCTCTCCTGGTATATCTCGATCCTCAGTCGAGGAAGATAGATCTGACATGTACCTATTTGGTTGTACCTACACTCAATAAAATGAGAAGATAAGTTAGCGAGCTAAGTATTTTGGAAGAGATGAAGATTGTTTACTTGAAAGTCATGAAATGTGAACTGCATTCAACAAGCATTGCTTGATTAGAATGTAAGGCCTTTTGCGATTGATGTCATGTTATTTTATGTCATCGCTCATGCTTTTAATTTCTCATTATTTCTCATAGAGAGATTATCTCTACATTTAGATATTATGTTTGAGGATGCTTTAGAGATGTGAAACCAGATTTGCACAAAGCCATTTCTTCATGGCAATGAATTCACATTGGAGAATCGTGATCTGGGGTCAAGAGTAATTGCAGAGACTTTCACAGTTCTTGTTTTGAAATGAATATTTGTCTTGGTAAGACAAATGAGTTTCCATAGGCGTACCATTTTGTTAAATTTGGCAGCATCAATAATCATTCTCCAATGAGAGGCTAGATTGACCACCATGAGGCTAGACAGGGAGATTTGGAGAATCAACTAGTCTTGTGAGGTATTGAAAAAAGCTAGGGGGAACATACAACCTCTGCGATTCAAACCAAAACTCAGGACGAATGAGATTCTTTATGATCTTGCAAGTCAATATGTAAGTCTAATGCAAAAGCTAGGGGGAACGTACAACCTCTATGAGAATAGACAGACTATTGCAAAAGTCAGGGGGACCGTACAACCTCCGTGAGCATAGACAAATTGGTGAAAAAGTCAAGGGGAACATACAACCTCTGTGAGCCTAGTCAAGCCTTGTGAGCCATGAGAAAAAGTCAAGGAGTCTAGCAAAAGTTAGGTTGAACATAAAATTCCCATGAGCTAGAAACAAACAATCTTCCTGATATTGCAAATGATGCAAATGTATTGATTTAGTGTGTTGGCACGTGTAACATTATCCACCATGAAGAAATTCGAATTGCCATGTATAAGAGTCAAGTTGCATAAGTTGCATAGTTGCATAAGTTGCATGTTGAATAAAGTTGTATAGTTGCATAAGTTGCATGTTGCATAAATGATCCGGGAGGATCTAGGGAACATCCCAGGAGTCTTAGAATTGTCCAAGGAGGCTCAGAATGGCCTCGACAAATGAAAAAAGGAAAAAATTCAAAGTCCTCAAAGCTCCGAAAAATTGGCGAAAATCGCGTCACAAGCTTTCCAACGACGCAAATGGTTCGTAAAACGGAGTTACGGATCGAACAATATTTTCAGTCAAAGTTTTGGTCAACCTAACCTAGTTAGTAGGGACGAGTCAACATCCGTACTGCTGACGTCAGCAACCATACTAATGATGTCAACATCTGTACATAGTATGTGGCATAGTTCGAGAGTGACACGTGTCCTGATGATGTCGACATGCTGATGTGGAAGCACCAGAGGTTGCCATGTGTCACACATTTTTGGCATTTTCGGGTCGACATCTGAACCAATGAGAAAGTGCCACATGGCAAGTCATATAGGACATGGAAGGTGACATGGCATCTCTACAGCCACATGGAAGGTCGTACGTGAAGTGGCAGGCATAGTGGTAGTGACATCAACATGATGTCAACATGTTGATGTGGCCCGATGATAGCGTGCCACATGGCATGTTGATTTTGCATTTTGGGCCAATGAAAATGTGCCACGTGGCACCCCCAGGTTGTGCCAGGTGGCATCACCAAGGAGACACCACGTGGTCCTCTCACAGACTGACACATGGTTCCATTCACCGGATGACACGTGGCTGACATGTAGGCAGATGACTTGGAAGCTAGACAGGTGGGCCAATGGATGGCCGCCATGTGGCCCAGTCATGGGTTGCCATGTGGCAGTGAGAAAAATGCCCAATGAGGGCTGATAACCAAAAATCAAATTAAAATAGGGGTTGGCCAACGACCAACCCCGATCTTCCAGAGTTAGTGGCAGTTCCACCAAACTTGGAGGCATACTCCCAGCATATCCGGTCCAATCCCCCCACCAAATTCGACGGACCCAAAATCAATTATGGTTATAACATATGGTTGTTTAATGGTTATAATGGATATTGAAAAGGGGGAGGCCCACAGGATTGATCCCCGGACCTCCCCAACCACAAATCTAAATTAGCCTTTGCCAACCAAGTGGGATAACCACCCATTTGGTAAACCCCACCCAAACAAATCAATAAAAGGTGTGTCTTACTAATGCACGAGGAGGAGGAAAAACACGCTAGTTTGTACCAGCCCAGTCCAGGCACAGATTTCGATGCAATGTAATGAATTAATTGTAGAGGATTACATGTGGATTGAGAGAGAGGTCCAGAGGAGGCCTGAAGGTGACATTGTCCAATGGATATGATTTGACAGTCAAATTTATGCTATTCGACGATGTGAATCCAATGACGATGTCTGTTTCAGCAGCATAGGCTCTGATCAAAAGGATAAATTCTGAAAGAGCCAATGTAAGCATGCTTTTTAATATGTTGGTTTCTCATTGAATGTTGTCGCATAATATGCTTGATACAGGTTTGAAGGAGTATGGAGAAGCTACAACGAGGCCAACTTATTCCTTCTATTTCTTTCCTTCTTCTCTTCTTGCATATAAATAGTTCATGTGAAGAAGAAATTGTGTCACTTGGAGGATAAGTGGCCAATGAAGCAATCAAGAATCTTATAGTTTTTGGGATTTGAGTATGGGCTGCATACGCACTTGGATCTGGGCAACATATCTCAAGCATTTTATGACTCCATGATGATGGGGGTCATTTCTTATTCTTCCTCTTTTTGTGTATTGGGTATGTGGGAATGATGTCCATGTCAACATCATGGTTGCCTCATGAGCATGAGAACTTGTGAAGCTTGTAAACATTCTTGATCACATTACGGTCTCTTGTTTCCATCACTGAAAAGGGACTTTTGCGTTACAACTTGTAAATGAGAGACATCATTACAATGAGGAGAATAAAGCAGTCAATCTTTGGAGCAAGACCCGAAGACGTAGCCCATATTGGGTGAACTCCGTTATCAAGGGAAGTGTCATCTCTCTTATGTGTTTATGTTCTTATGTTGCTTTCATGAATTTCCACACATAGATTACTAAATGAAATCATGACATATAACACATAAGGAATTTAACGAGGCTTTAATTCGATTTGGACTCAAGTCTATAAAGACTTCAACTATACCTTTTAATTGCAGTCCTCTCAAGTAAAATGACCTATAACTTACCCTTTGGAGGAGTGATAGGATCAAACCATAATTGGAAACTAATCATCCCAGCTTCATATAAAGTGGTATTAGAGCAGGCTTGATACTGGTTGCAGGTGTTGAAACTGAAAATGGCGAGATCGCCAAAACAATTATGGCTCGATGAGCTTCGAGAGCTCAACCAAATTCTTCAAGCAGAGAATGATGGATTGAAGACATTGCTGCATGTTGCAGAGAAGGAGAACTAAAGGTTACAAGAGTAGTTGCAAGCCATGAAGGTGCAGACAGGAGAAGGCTCTACGAATGAGACAGTGATAAGACCATTTTGTGACCATGTCAACTTTACCAATTATGGATTCGAGCATGACAATGCAAATGTATGCACACTTTGTCAAGCAAATGAAGATGACATCCAGGCATCCGGAAACTAAGGAGGATTCCTAGAAGCATCATCCACTGATCCTTCTCACCATGAACAACTGGACACATCTCAGGAAGCAGACCAAGAATCCGATCATGGGATGGAGGTAAATAAACCATGTTTAGTCCCTTTCTTGATTAATTGTTGATGACTCTTTTGAAGTCCTTGAACAACATACTTCATGAATCAGCTTAAAGTTGATGAGAATGATGGGATGCGAAGGAGGAGGCCTTGGAGCCAACGTCCAAGGTATTGTGGATCCCATCAAGGTAGTGGTTAGGCCTCAATATGCTGGGACAATTTATGTCCCAAAGGATGTTGGAGAAAGCTCCAAAACCATTAGGGAAGAAGACCCTAGGACAGTCACTGAGACTCCAGAAGTCAATGGATCATCAGGAGATGGAACTGATTCAGTGCAGGATGAGAGCACATGTTCTCATGATCAAGGATTCGAGACATCTCCAGGGAGATATGAGCATCACAATGAAAGATTTGAGGCCAACCCTTCTTGCCAGACTGACTCTAGAGACAATTCACCGAGGTATAAGAAATCTCAAAACTCTAAAATTCCATTTGATTATAAGAATGTTACTGATATACAACATAGATTGTGGTATCAAAGACCATGCAGGTTTTGTCGATTGAATAACCACGTAGTGTCCCAGTGTTGGAAGAGAAAGTCCTTGTACAGGAAGGTTATGGCAACCAAGAAAAAGACGAGGATAGAATATTTCTCTCCACACACAGGAAGGAGCAGGGGAAATACACCTCTGAAGGAGAAAAGCTACTGCGACCACTGTAGCAGAGATGGACATCATGAGGCCACATGTTGGGCCTTGCATCCAGGTGTACATCCAAAGAGGAACAAGAAGACCAAGCAGACACCTCCGAGGGAGACAACCAATCAGGAAGTACTGCAGAAAAATCCACCACCAAAAGGAAACCAACTACCGGAGAAAGGACAACTCGGTAGAAAGGCTTGTTCGACGTAATGATTGAATGGATGGGGAAAATCCTTGATTTAGTTGAGAGTTGCCATATTTGTAAACCACATGTTGCGTTTCAGACCCCTTAAAAGGGCATTATGTAAGAGTGATAATTGTTTGATATCACTTTTTTTTTTTTTTTTGCATGTTTTGATATTTTAGGCCTTGTGAGGTAGTTTGGGTGTGGGTTTTCTTTTGTAAGTCCAATGGACATGAATCCGTGAACTCATAATGTAAAGACTTTTGGGGACCAATATTCCTTTTAGTTGGGAGGAGTGATTCGAGAGGATCTAGGGAATATCCCAGGAGTCTCAGAAGTGTCCCAGGAGGATCATAATGGCCTTGACAAATGAAAAAGGGGAAAAATTCAAAGTCCTCAAAGCTTGGAAAAATTGGCACCATTACGAAAAGCGCATCGCATGCTTTCCAATGACGCAAACAAAGTTACAGATGGAAAGATATTCGCAGTCAAAGTTTTGGTCAACCTAGCCCAGTTAGCAGGGATGAGTCAACATCCGTACTGCTGACGTCAACAACTGTACTAATGATGTCAACATCTGTACAAAGTACGTGGCATAGTCAGAGAGAAACACGTGTCCTGATGACGTCAACATATTGATGTGACATCACCATAGGTTGCCATGTGTCACACATTTTTGGGTCAACATGTAAATTAATGAGAAAGTGCCACGTGGCAGACCGTACAACCACGTGGTAGGTCATACAGGAAGTGGCATCTGTACATCCACATGGCAGGTCGTACGTGACATGGCAGGCATAGTGGCAGTGACGTCATCATGATGTCAACATGCTGATGTGGCCCAATGAAAACATGCCACGTGGCATGATGATTTGACATGTTGGGCCAATGAAAATGTGTCACGTGGCACCCTCAGGTTGCACCACGTGGCGTCACCTAGGAACCATCATGTGGTCCTCTCGTAGGCTGACGCATGGTGCCATTCACCAGATGACACGTGGCTGACATGCAGGCAGATGAATTGGCATCTAGACAGGTGGGCCAATGGATGGTCGCCACATGGCCCAATCATGGGTTTCCACGTGGCAGTAAGAAATGCCCAATGAGGGTTGATAACCAAAAATCAAATTAAATAAGGGGTTGGCCAACGACCAACCCCGATCTGCAAGAGTTAGCGGCAGTTCCACCAAACTTGGTGGCATACTCCTAGCATATCCGGTCCAAGCCCCCCACCAAATCCGGCGGAACCAAAATCGATTATGGTTATAACAGATGGTTGTTTAATGGTTATAATGGATATCGAAAAGGGGGAGGCCCACAGGCTTGACCCCGAGACCTCCCCAACCACAACTCTAAATTAGCCTTCGCCAACCAAGTGGGATAACCACCCATTTGGTAAACCCCACCCAAACAAATCAATAAAAGGTGTGTCTTACTAATGCACGAGGAGGAGGAAAAATGCACTAGTTTGTACCAGCCTAGTCCAAGCACAAATTTCGATGCAGTGTAATGAATTAATTGTAGAGGATTACACGTGGATTGAGGGAGAGGTCCAGAGGAGGCCTGAAGGTGACAATGTCCAATGGAGATGATTTGACAATCAGATTTATGTTATTCGACGACACAAATCCAATTGCGATGTCTGTTTTGGCAGCAGAGACTCCGATCAACATGCTAAATTCTGAAAGAGCCAATGTAAGCATGCTTTTTAACATGTTGTTTTCTCATTTTGCAACATAGTATGCTTGATACAGGTCTGAAGGAGCATGGAGAAGCTACAGTAAGGCAACAAGGCCATATTTTTCCTTCTATTTCTTTCTTTCTTCTCTTCTTACACATAAAAAATCCAGCTACATATGAAGGAGAAATTGCGGCACTTGGAGGATAAGTGGCCAATGAAGTAGTCAAGAATCTCGTAGTTTTCAATATCTGAGTATGGGCTGCATATGCACTTGGATCTAGGCAGCATATTTAAGGCATTCTATGACTCCATGATGATTGGGGGTCATTTCTTATTCTTCCTCTTTTTATGTATTGGAAATGTGGGAATCATGTCCATGACAACATCATGGATGCCTCATGAGCATGAGAACTTGTGAAGCTTGTAAACATTACTTATCACATTATGGTCTCTTGTTGCCATCGCCAAAAATGGACTTGGCCTTACAACTTGTAAAGGAGAGACATCATTATAGCGAGGAGAATAAAGTGGTCAAGCTTTGGACCAAGACCTGGAGACGTAGCCTATATCAGGTGAACTCCATTATCAAGGGAAGTGTCATCTCTCTTATGTGTTTATGTTCTTATGTTGCTTTCATGAATTTCCACACATAGATTACTAAATGCAAGCATGACATGTAACACATAAGGAATTTAATGAGGCTTTAATTCAATTTGGATTCAAGTTTATAAAGACTTCAACTATACCTTTTAATTGCAATCCGCTCAAGTAAAATGACCTATAACTAACCCTTTGGAGGAGTGACAAGATCAAACCATCATTAGAAACTGATCACCCTAGGTTTAGATCAACAAAGTTGCATAGTTGCATGAGTTGCATAGTTGCGTAAGTTGCATGTTACATAAAGTTGCATAGTTGCATTAAAGTTTGATAAAGTTGCATAGTATTTCTGCAATTTGAATAAGATATTTAGTAGGGATGAAGAAGACATTGTTGTTGTTTTTTAGTATAGTATTTCTGAAAATGTTTTTGAAGAGTCTCATGAAGATACAATCTTCCTCACTGCTCCAGGGGATAAAAACCAACATTTTCATAATCAAGTTGAAATCTTATATAAGAAGAAAAACATGGTTGTCCAAGTAAACCTGGAAGAAGAGCAAATACCTGATGATATTACAACTCAGTACACACAAAATCAACTTTGCATATTGGTTGATACAGACTGTGAATATCAGCTGATACAAGTCGCGAGTTGGAGCTTGCATAGGATGCAAATATCAACTGATACAGGATGCAAGTTGCATCATACACATGTTGCGAATATTAGATGATACAGGCTGTGAGTTGCAGCTTACACAGGCTGCGAATATTAGCTGATACAGGCTGCAAGTTGCAGTTTACACATGCTGCGAATACCAACTGATATAGGCTACGAGTTGCAACTTACACAGGCTACGGATATCATCCAATACATGCTGCGATTTGCAGCTTACACAGGCTGTGAATATCAGTCGANTGGATTACTGAGAGGGGGGGGGGGGTGAATCAGTAATAGAGAAATTTAATCTTTTTGAAACATAGTATGCAAGTGTTATTTATCTTTGTGATCAACATTATCATCAAATAAGTGCAGAGTAAATAAACCATGAACAAGTGAACAATCATACACATCCGCAATACACCAATATTTTTACGTGGAAACCCAATGCGGGATAAAACCACGAAATGTTTTTTTCTTATATGTCTTTAAGAATTACATTAATTGGAAGCACCAACTTCCTTTGTTCTCCTGTTGCAACTGGAAAGAGGCTCCTACCCCCTATATTTTTCAGGCTACAACCCTAGGGAAGCTACAACTCCCCAATTCTCTAGCTACAACTAGAAGGAGGCTACAACCCCCTATGTTCTTCGACTACAACCAGAAGGTGTCTACAACCACCTATCCTTGCCTCGTCCTGAAATATAAGTGTAAAATGAAGAAACCATTGCCACACTGTCATTATGAGATATACCACTGTAAACTTGTACCAACTCGTACCACTGACCTGTAGCCAACCTGTATCACTGGCCTGTAATAAACCTGTACCTAAACTGAGCCTGTACCAACCAAAAACCACATATACGTGACCTGTCTATTTTGCAGCACACATATGTACGTGCCCTATCTATACAACATCCCACATAGGTACACGAGCTATCTATTATGTAGCCCGCGTATGCCTTCTGAAAACTAGGGTTTTCTCTCTTCTGAAAAATTATGACCCTCTGTAGCCTCTTTCAGATCAACCTGAAACCTGTAACTATGTCCATATTGTAACTGTACCCTGTGCATACATCCATACATATCCTTTACCCAAAGCATCTATATCTCTCTCTAGTCATGTGCCATATAAGTGTGTGTAATCATGAACAAGTATAATAAACCTCACATGAAATAGATATTAAACCCTTTCTAATATTCCGCCTCTCAATACATCAACCACGTCACAAATACAAGCTCTCAACCATGTATCACAAGAACCCTTGACCATATGTCAAGAAATACAAGATGTACCTCAACACTAACAATATATATCAATGATAAATATTGATTATACCAACACTATATTTCTGTAGATCTAACTTATACAAAAGGTCCCATGCAACCACTAATCTCTCTAGGGAAAATACTCAAACCTCCATAACCATTTCTCATGTATACAATAAGATCTAATACTCATAGAAATAAGACATACCTTTTGAACCAGTAGATAGATTTGATGTACCTGATCACTGTAGACCTTCTTGGGAACTTGCTTTCAGACTCTAGAGACCCAACATCTTCATCTTCTAAAGTTTTTAGGGCTTTTCTTTTACGTACATGCCCTAATATATTGCTATCCACGTACATACGTGCCTTGCTCCACTGTAGCCCGCGTACACCTAAAAAACTAGGATTTTTTTCCAGTATTTTCTGTAATTCCGAAACTTTCACCATCAACCCTTCGTGCTACCTTAGACTTGCACAACTTCAGATATATCAATGAGTACATGCAATAAACCTTACATAATAATAGATATTCAATGTTCTCAATAGGTGCTTATAGGACAACCTTTCTATCTTATTTATACTTCCATGTATCTTCCTCAAGGGGTTACCTTCTAACCAACGTAACTCAATTTCCTTCTTTTAGGGCTAACCCACTTCTAACCACTTGTCCACTTCTAACACACTTTGCTACAAATAGTAAATTCTCCACTTCTAGTTGTAACTAATTTATTTTTAATTATTTTCTTATTGCAACAACTTAACCCATGATTAACTCCTAGTTTTACACACTTGACTAGTCAACTTCTTCTAGGAGCTTCTAGAATAATTTTGACTTCTTTGACCTTCTAGATAACTCATAAGGGTTCTCCAACTTCACAAGGCCATAACTCTCTAACCACAAGGAGTTATGTGGCGCTCCACATATCAACGGAAATGACATGACATGTACTATCCATTTAGAATAGTATTACCTGCAAATATATGAAAATTCATACCATTATACATCAATGAAACTGAAGTCCCTTGACCATACTGTTGGGGCTATCACAATTTTCTATCGGACTTGCTTCAAGGTTTGACATCAATGAAAACCAACCCAATCAATCAACAATCTCCCCCTTTGGAATTTATAGCAACACTCTGATGCAACTCTGAAGTCATATCACTTATGCTCCCCTTGTGACCATCGCTCCCCCTGGAAACATGCCTCTATGCTATCTTTCCAAGCCTCTAATTTTCTAACCAGCAAGTGGTGAATCTCTCCCCCTTTGACATCAATGGCAAAGGTAAATTCCTATCCGGGGCTACTCGCCCTAACTGAACTGTCCTTGGGGCTTCTCCCCCTGACTGAATTCTTCCTGAACCTGTTCCTCTAACCTTAACTATCCTCTGTATGGTTCTTGTGTAAATATAAGACATATAAGATAAGCATTCAAAAGCATTCATTTGGGAGTAGAAATTACTCCGAGTCTCTGGCGAAGATACTCAAAGGCTTCCCTTGGAAGTGGTTTTGTGAAGATATCTGCAACGTGTTCCTCTGTCCCCACATATTCAACTTTGATATTCTTCTTTACAACCTGCTCCCATAGAAAGTGATACTTGATTGGAATGTTCTTCTTCTTGGAGTGCATCACTGTATTCTTTGAGATATCGATAACGATTCTATTATCACAATATATAGGAATGGGCTCATCATACTCAACCTGTATATCTGTCAAAGTTTGTTTCATCCATAAAACCTACGTACAACATGATGCTATCACAATATACTCTGCTTCAGCTGTAGACAATGATACTAATGACTGTTTCTTGCTTAGCCAAGATACCAACCACTCACCCAAGTAGAATGTTGCTCCATTGGTGTTTCGTCAGTCATCAATGAAACCTTCCCAATCTGCATCTATGTAGGCAATAAGTGATAGATCCTTTCCTTTTGGATACCATAATCCAAACTCTTATGTGCCCTTGAGGTATCTGAAAATCCTCTTCACTGCTAAAACATGTGATTCCTTTGGTGTTGCTTGAAATCTTGCCACCTATTCAACTGCCTCCATTACATTTGGTCTGGATGTTGTCACATATAGTAAGTTGCCAATCATTGACCTGTATTGCCTCTGGTTTGGATGTTGTCACATATAGTAAGTTGCCAATCATTGACCTGTACTGCCTTTGGTTTGGATGTTGTCACATATAGTAAGTTGCCAATCATTGACCTGTACTGGCTTTGGTCTGTAGACTTTGAATCATCATCTTTTCTCAACTTGCAACTAGTTTGCAATATTCCATTCTGAACCTCTTTATCATTTCTTTGATATACTTAGTTTGATAAATAAAAATGCCTTGGTTGCTTTGACATATCTAAAGACCCAAAAAGAAGGATAGTTCTCCAAGTAATTACATTTCAAATTCATTCTGCATATCCTTTGCAAATTTCTAGATTAACCTGTCATATTCACTTCCAAAAATAATATCATCAACATAAACTTCAATTAATAAAATACTATATTGAGTTACCTTGATGTAGAGTTTGTTGTTTGCACTTCCTTTTCTGAACCCTACTTGTTGTAGATATATATCCAGTCTATAGTACCATGTTGTGGGAGCTTGTTTTAGACCATACAAGGCCTTCTTCAACCTGCACACATAATCTTCATTTTCTGACAGCTGAAATCCTTCTAGTTGTTCAATGTAGGCTTATTCTTCAAGTTCCTCATTCAGAAAGGTTGATTTCACGTCCATCTAATATACTTTAATATTCTTGGAGCATGCATAAGCTAAGATCAATTAGATTTCTTCCATTTTGGCAATTGGGGCAAACGTCTCTTCAAAGTCGATCCCTTCAACATGTGCGTATCCTTTACATACCAATATAGCTTTGTTCCTTGTAATTTGTCCATATTCATTCAATTTACTTCGGAAGACCCACTTTGTGCCAATCACATTCTTGTACCTTGGTCTTGGAACTAATTCCCAAGTGTCATTCTTCTCTATTTGATCCAATTCTTCATTCATGGCCTTTTTACAGAATTCATCCTTGCTGGCCTATTCAAAACTGTTTGGTTGAATCGTAGATAAGAGTGCTAGGTGCAGTTGTTCTGGTGAATGAATTCTTCTTATAGTCGCAACTCTTGCATCCTTGTTTACGATAATATGGTATGAAGGATGATTCTTTTGTACTCGTTTGCTAGGTGTCTTTGGAGGCACTTGCTGAACTTGCTCTTCTACTTTTGTTTGATCTTCTTCATCTTCCCCTTCTACTGCATCTTGACCATTTGCTTCTTCTTCATTAAATGTTCCACTGATTCCTTTTCTTCTTCCTTTAATTTTTGTCCACTTGTTTCATCAATTGTTACATTGATGCTTTCTACAACTTTGTTGAGTCTTAGATTGTAACACTTGTATGTTTTCCTTGTACTCGAGTAATTGACAAATACGCCTTTCTCCACACGAGAGTCAAACTTTCCCATTCTTCCATCTTCTCTTTTGATGTAGCATTTGTTTCCGAACACTCTAAAGTGCTTCACATTTTCTAGTATTCCTTTCCATAGCTCCTAGGGAGTTTTGTCACCGTTGTTTCTGAGCATTAATCTGTTTTGAATGTGAATTACTATATGCACTACACATGTCCAAAAAACATCTGTCAATTTAGAATCCATTAACATTGTTCGAGCCATTTTCTGTACTGTCTTGTTCTTTCTTTCAAAAACTCCATTATGTTGAGGTGTTTTGACAATGGAGAATTGCCTTTTTATTCCATGATTTCTGCAGAAATCCATAAATTCCTTTGAAGTAAACTCTCCTCCATTATCAGATCTCAAATATTTGATTTTTGAATCCATTTCATTTTCAACCATTTCCTTGTAAACCTTGAAGTTTTCAAATGCTTCTGACTTATTCCCGAGAAAGAAAACTATAGTCATTCTTGTATAATCATCAACTAATAACTTAAAGTATTTCTCACCTTTTAAACCCTTTGTTATAGTTGGTCCAACTAGATCAGTATGCACAATTTCCAGTGGTCTTGTCGTTGAGTATTCCTTCGATTTGAACCTAATCTTTGTTTGCTTTCCTCATTGACAATGCTTGCATAATGTGTTGGTTGGTTTTGTAATCTGGAGCATTTCTCTGACTGCTTCCTTTTTGCTGACTTTGACGAGGTTATCAAAGTTTATGTGACCTATTCTTCTGTTCCATATCCAACCTTCATCTTCCTTTCTTAGACAACACTTTTCATTTCCAATTTCAGTTAATACATATATGTTGCTTGAAATTCTTGCAGCTATTACAATCAATTTTCCTAAACCTGCTTTTCTTATTTCACACTTCTGTGAATCGAACTTAAGTTTATGACCTTGGTCACACATTAGACTTAAAATTAGAATATTATGTTTCATATCTTCCACTATTACAACCATTTCTTCCTTGGTATTCTTCTTTCCAATTCTAACTATGCCCTTTCTAATGATTCTAGCTGAGTCGTCATTTCCAATAGAGACTAATCCATCTCTTTCCTTTCTTAAAGTAAGAAACTTGTCTTCATCACCTATCATGTGTTTTAAACAACCATTGTCAAAATACCAACCACGTTTCTTGTGTTTATCCTATAGAGCGAGTGTGCATTCTTCATTGTTAAACTGATCCTGCTTTCTTATCGATATTCTTTGCTGAGGTTCTTAGCTGTGACTGTAGTTATTTTGTTGTGATTCTCTAGGAGAAACTGTCATTCTACAATGATGCATGAGCATCGTTAGCGAGCACGTGGAGCAGGACCACTCAGCACCTGGGAATCTTTTTAGAATCTCAACGCTGGCAGTCACGACGAATATTTTGAAGCACGCCTGAACTCAGTGTCGGGAAATATTTTGAAGCACGCTTGAATGATTGCGAGCGAAGTGGGAGTTTCCACTCCTGCTCTGGAATGCGACTGAACTAAGATAACAGTTAGGTTAGGTTTTGGAGTAGACAAGTAGTCGGGGGGAACCCTAAGGACCCTCTAAGATAAATAGAGGTTTTGTACGCCCAAATGAGGCGGATGCAAGTTAGTAGGAGATTTCTGAATTTTAGTTGTTGTTTTGATTATAGCTGTAGCCACTTTTATTTTTGAATGAAGATAACAGAGGAAAATTGACCCAATGCATGGTGTGAACATTGTTTGGAATTCCCTGTTATTGTGTTTTCATGAATGAATGAATTTCGTTACGAGTAGATGAAACTGTGAATGTTAATATAAGTTTCAATTGTTTCTCTTCTGTCGAATCGGTGCAAGGCGTGCACACAGAACACAAGGAGTGCGTTGATAGGATCTGTTTCGGTTTCGAAGCTCAAAAATGATAGCACAAAACTTCCCCTTTGTAAGGAGTGCAAAGTGACTGCTGCAAGGCATGCACAGTCATCCACAAGGACTCAAAGCTTGCGTAAGAATTGGTTGGAAGGTGTGCATCGAGAAAGAGGAGAACGCCGTGAGGGCGAGAAGAATTTCTTTTCAAGAAATCCTTCGGATCTGAGTTATCGAAAATCCCTGAAACTCAAGGAGTGCGTGGGAAGTCTAAAACCTTCATGAAGGCCAAGTTCAGGAGGAATAACACTTTTCAGAAGTGTAGTCAATATCCAAGAGACGGACTCACAGGAGCTTCAAATGTAAAAACATTTGAAGACTTAGAAAATATTCTAAGTTGGAAGAAATCAGAAGCTCAGGAGGAGGAACGATAATGGCCGTTGGATCACAACACAAAGGATTAACAACCGTATGATCAAAACAAAGTGCACGAGCTTTAACGCTTCACACGCACAGGAGAGAGAACCCATCAAGGTTTGAGACTTGAGATTTCCGAAGTGCGAAGAGCCGGAAAGCCGAAGTAAAATCTTAGTCGTCAGATCATCCAAAGTGAACCTCAGGCGTTGGATCAGTCAAGTGAATCTGACCCATCAGATATCGTGAGCTCAAGATGGAGCGAGTTTGGAACTTGATATTCCTGAAGTGTGAAGTGTTGGAGAGCCGAAGCTAATCTGGACCGTTAGATTCAGAAGGGTACGTGTCAGCGGGTCGTGAGATCCAGAGGAAGGCAAGGGTGAAGTGTTGAAACACCTGAAGCCCGAAGAGTCGTTGATCTATAAGTGGACACTTGTTAGCAGATCATGAGTTCCGGGAAAATTGTAGTGGGGTTTCAATTTGAGAACTGAGATTGCTGAATCCCAAAGACCCGAAGACCTGAAGTGAATCTGGGTAGACAGATCTAGAGGAGACGTGCCATGAATTCGTGGACTCCGGGTAAACTCCCGAAGTGATTCGTAGCCGTTGGATCTAAGAGAGACATGGCATAAATCCTTGTACTCCAGGTAAAGTCCCGAAGTAATACTCGATCATCAGATCAGGAGGACATGCGTCAGTGGATCACAACCTTCGGATAAAAGCCATTTGGAAAAGGGTGAAGTTTGAGATTTCATATCTCAGAAGTCCGAAGATCGGAAGGAGATCTCGATCGTTGATCGAGAGGAGGGCCACATGACCGTTGATTCGAGTTGAAAGGTCAAACACCCGAAGTGAAGGCATGGTCGTTGGTCCTGAAGACAGGTGTCCACAGATCGTCAATTCTGGAAGATTGGAGTATGGAGGAAAGCAAAGTTTGAGATTTAGAAAACTCGATGTCCAAAGACCCACAGAGACCACAAATGTTGATTTAAGGAGACATAGATCTTTTGCTCCGAAAGACTACCCTGCAAAGGAATCTAATATTTGAGATTGAATAATTTCGAAGTCCAGAATTCCGAATCGACCACAGTCGTCGATATGGGAGAAGGAGGTATGAACTGTTGATCCCAAGAAATATATCTTGGTCGTCCGCTCGAAAGCACCGTCAAGATTGTGAGATCGATGGTCATCTTGCATTGTGGGGATAGAAACTGCTCTATCTTTACGAGATTGAGTGTAGGCCGCAATCGAGACCACGGTTTTAGAGAAAAGACATGTGGAGGCTCAGGGTGAATTGCGGGGTGAAAAAAGGTTTGACCCCAAACCACTCTTGAGTGTGCCCGCAATCATGCATAGGTGTGAGGTCATCACCCAAGGTCACATTTGAGAAGGGGTCGAGAGAAAAGGTGCTAACACCAACCCTAAGATTTGGCAGAACGTGAAAAGGAAGGTTGCGGGTATCGTGAAGCCTGCACATTGAGCCGAGAGGACTTGTGTTTAATACAAAACGAGACCAACAAGGTTTCAGAGAGTCATTCGACTCGAGAATCAAAGATCCTGACCTGGAGGTTGCGTAGCCCTTAGGAGAGAAGGGGGTCTACACCAAGTGGTATCGGAGCTGAAGTTTTGCCTGCAGACAACAGGCAAAGGAGAAGAGACAAAATAACTAGAAGTTGTACTATGTGTGTGACAGACAGTCAACACAATTCCATCGAGGAGATGAGTGGAACCAGCTTTAGCCAATCGGGCTATAGAAATGGAAATGCGAGAACTTTGTGTAAGATTAGAGGCGATGGAGGCAGCGCAGAGACGAGCACCTGATGCTGGAGACATCAACGATGCAGAGAGTGAAGAAGTAGAAGTCGAAGAAGCTGAAGGAGAGGATGTTGGCGAAGAACATTTGTTGACGACAATTGTTAGATTGGGAGCCAGAGCCAAGATAGAGGTCCCAATGTATTAAGTCAATTTATATGTTGAATAGCTGTTGGATTTGATAAGGTCCATGGACAAACATTTCGACTATGAAGATGTCGATGAAGATAAAAGAGTGAAACATGCTGTCACCAGGTTAAAAGGACATGCAACACTGTGGTGGCATGAACTGTAGGCTGAGAGGAGAAGCAAAGGAAAACAAAAGATAAAGAATTAGGACATAATGGTAGCCAAGTTGAAGGCTAAAATCATGCCCAAAGACTATCATATCAATCTGTTCAGGAAGTTGCAGAACTTGAGACAGAAGGGTATGATAGTTAAGGAGTACACAAAGGAGTTCTATAGGCTGAACATCAAAACTGGACAAAGGGAGAAATATGAAGAAAAAGCTTCCAGATGATGTGGGCATATCACCTATATTCAACGTTTCAAACCTGTATCCTTATAGGAAATATAACACAGAGGGATCAAAAGATTAAGAGAAGATTTAGTGGGAGAAACAAATGCCTATAGCAAAAAACCAAAGATGGAGAAGATCGTTGATCAGAGGATTGGAAAAAAGACCAGGAGGAAGACCTATTTTGAATATCTGGTCAAGTGGAAGGGACACCCAATAGAAGATGCCAGTTGGGAAAATGAAGCTGATATCCAGAAGCATGGAAATTTGGTGTAGGAGCTCATGGACAGGAGTCCATGAATTTTTGTCAACGAGAGTATGGTGCAGGAGCATCATTAGCGAGCATGTGGAGCAGGACCACTCAACACCTGGGAATCTTTTCAGAATCTCAACGCTGGCAGTCACGACGAATATTTTGAAGCACGCCTGAACTCAGTGTCGGGAAATATTTTGAAGCATGCTTGAACGATTGTGAGCGAAGTGGGAGTTTCCACTCCTTCTCTGGAATGCGACTGAACTAAGATAGCCATTAGGTTAAGTTTTGGAGTAGACAAGTAGTTGGGGGGAACCCTAAGGACCCTCTGAGATAAATAGAGGTTTTATACGTGCAAATGAGGCAACTGCAAGTTAGTAGGAGATTTCTGAATTTTAGTTGTTGTTTTGATTATAGTTGTAGCCACTTTTATTTTTGAATGAAGATAACAGATGAAAATTGACCCAATGCATGGTGTGGACATTGTTTGCAATTCCTTGTTATTATGTTTTCATGAATGAATGAATTTCGTTACGAGTAGATGAAACTGTGAATGTTAATATAAGTTTCAATTGTTTCTCTTTCGTCGAATCGGTGCAAGGCGTGCACGCAAAACATAATGAGTTCATTGGCGGGATCTATTTCGGTTCTGAAGCTCAGAAGAGATAGCACAAAACTTCCCCTTTGCAAGGAGTGAAAAGTGACTGCTGCAAGGCATGCACAGTCGTCTGCAAGAACTAAAAAGCTTGTGTAAGAATCGGTTGCAAGGTGTGCATTGAGCAAGAGGAGAGCACCAGGAGGGTGAGAAGAATTTCTTTTCAAGAAATACTTCGGATCTGAGTTATAAAAAATCCTCGAAACGCAAGGAGTGAGCGGGAAGTCGAAAACCTTCATGAAGGCCAAGCTCAGGAGGGATAACACTTTTCAGAAGTGTAGTCAAGATCCGAGAGACAGACTCACAGGAGCTTCAAAGGTAAAGACCTTTGAAGACTTAGAAAATATTCTAAGTCGGAAGAAATCATAAGCTTAGGAGGAGGAGCGACAGTGGCCGTTGGATCACAACAGAAAGGATCAACATCCATGTGATTAGAAGTAGGTGCATGAGATTTAATGCTTCCCAGGCACAGGAGAGAGAACCCATCAAGGTTTGAGACTTGAGATTTTCGAAGCGCATAGAGCCGGAAAGATGAAGTGAAATCTCAGTCGTCCGATCATCTGAAGCAGACTTGAGTTGTCAGATCCTCTGAAGTGAACCTCAGGCGTCGGATCGGTCAAGTGAATCTGTGCCGTTAGATATCATGAGCTCAGGAGGGAGCGAGTTTGGGACTTGATATTCGTGAAGCATGAAGTGCTGGAGAGCCGAAGGTAATATGGACTGTTAGATCCAGAAGGGTACATGTCGACGGGTCGTGAGATCCAGAGGAAGGCAAGGGTGAAGTGTTGAAACACCCGAAGCCCGAAGAGCCGAGAGTCATCGATCTGTAAGTGGACACTTGCCAGCAGATCGCGAGATCCAGGAAAATTGTAGTGGGGTTTCAGTTTTAGAACTGATATTTCCGAATCCCGAAGACCTGAAGACCCGAAGTGAATATGGGCTGATAGATCTAGAGGAGACGTGGCGTGAATCCATGGACTCCAGGTAAATTCCTGAAGTGATTCGTAGCTATCATATCTGAGAGAGACGTGGAATAAATCCATGTAGTCCAGGTAAAGACCCGAAGTATTCCTCGATCGTCAGATCAAGAGGACACGCGTAAGTGGATCACAACCTTCAGAAAAAAATCCATTTGGAAAAGGGCGAAGTTTGAGATTTGAGATCTTAGAAGTACGAGGACCCGAAGGAGATCTCGACCGTTGATCGAGAGGAAGGCCACGGGACCCTTGATCCGAGTTGAAAGGTCAAACACCCGAAGTGAAGGCAGGGCCGTTGATCGTGAGGACAGGTTTCCACAGATCGTCAACTTCAGAAGATTGGAGTATGGAGGAAAGCGGAGTTTGAGATTTGGAAAACCCGATGTCCGAAGACCCGTAGAGATCACAGTCGTTGATTTAAGGGGACAAGCATCAACAAAGATTCCACTCCAGAAGACTTCCCTGCAAAGGAAACTAAGATTTGAGATTTAAGAATTCCGAAGTCCGGAATTATGAATCGACCACAACCATCGATTTGGGAGAAGGAGGTCTGAATCGTTGATCCCAAGAACTAGATCTCGGTCGTCCACTCGAAAGAACCATCAAGATTGTGAGATCGATGGTCATCTCACATTGCGGGGATAGAAACTGCTCGATCTTTACGAGATTGAGGGCAGGCCGCAATCGAGACTACCATTTTAGAGAAAAGACACGTGGAGGCTCAGGGTGAATTGCGGGGTGAAAAATGGTTTGACCCCAAACCACTCTTGAGTGCGCCCGCAATCGCACGTAGGTGTGAAGTCATCACCCAAGGTCACATCTGAGAAGGGGCCGAGAGAAAAGGCGCTAACGCCAGCTCTAAGATTTGGCAGAATGCGAAAAGGAAGGTTGTGGGTATCGTGAAGCCTGGGCAGGGAACCGAGAGGACCTGTGTTTAATACAGAATGAGACCAGCAAGGTTTGAGAGAGTCATTCGACTCCAAAATCGAAGATCCTGAGCAGGAGGTCACACAACCCATAGGAGAGAAGGCGGTCTGCATCATTCAATCTTTGGCCATGTGTCTGAAGTTGTTGCATTTGTAGCATTCCACTTCAGTGCTCAATGATTCAAATTCGTTGTAGTTTCTTTTCCATGTTTCATTAAGCCTTATTGGATAACCATTTTGTGCATGAATTTCAAAGTTGTTTCCGTTCTTGCTATTAGCTCTGCAATTTACAGATTTATGTCCAAAATTATTACATGCATAACATAAACCAAAAAAGATAGTTTGATACCTTGGAGTTGAATATCTTTTGAAAGGAGTTACTCTTCTGAATCCTTCTTCATCCCGAGGCCTGCTTGTTTCTGACTGTCGCTGATTTTGAAATATGACTCTTCTAGGTGGAGGAGTGTCCGTGTGATCTTCCCTGTAAAACTTCTTGTCTCCTCTAACTGTCTCTGCATAACTTCTTGGTTGTCTTTCTTTTTATGTGGCCTTGGAGTTTGAGCCTATTTGTATCTGATTGTATCCTAGCCCAGACTTGTCATGATGTGGTCATTTACCGTTGATAATATTATCCAAAACTTTTGAACTGTTCTGCATATTCTTCTGTTGAAGTTCTTTTCTCAAAGTAACAACCTCTACTCCCAAATTTTCAATGATCCTATCTTTTTCTTCCAGCTATTCTTTGAGTGCTTCTTGAATTATTTTGTCTTCTTCTATTTGAACCTTTAATTTAGTGATCATTTGTTCTAGTTCTTTAGAGTTTGAATTTTGAATGTCTTCTTTCTTTTCTAGTTGTGCCTGGAGTTTCTTCTTTTTCATCTTTTCTCCTTTTATAACTTCTATAACACTCAACAATTCTTCTCTGTAGTCAACTTCTGCTTCTTCATACTCCTCTTCGGTGTCTTCTTTATTAGATTCTTATATTTCCATGAATAGAACTCTTTCTGTCTCACTTTCACCGACTTCATCTTCGTCTGATGAGGAGCAATCTTTTTTGGTGCAAATACTTTTCTTAAAGACTTTATTTTTGGTTCTTTTGCCTTTATATGTTTGTTTGTTGTTTGAATCATCCTCTTCTTCTTTTATTTTTTTGTTAGCAAAATGACCAATACCATCACAGTTAAAACAAATCAATGGAAGCTTACCTTTATATCTGCCCTCGATTCCCCTTTTCAATATTTTGACAAATGTGGCCACTTTTTCATCATCTTCCGAGATGTTACTGTTGCTGCTATATTCTTTTTCCTTTTGATTTGACATTTTGGATGCTTTGAATGTTGCTTCTTTTATACCTGTAATTTCCTTTTCAGCTCTCATTTCATAAGGTGTGAAGATTCCATGTAGTCAATCCATGCTTATTGAGTCTAGATCTGCTCTTTCTCTAGTGATGAGATCTTAGGATCAAATCTCATTGGAAGATATCTTAGTACCTTTTGAAAAATTATAGATTCATCAACTTCTTCTCCCAATCCTATGATTGCATTCACTATTTCATCAAATCGTAAAAAGTAAGCTGCAATATTCTCATCTTCCTTCATCTTTAGATGTTCGAATTAACCTATGTAAGTTTGAAGCTTTGCTGCTTTGACTTTTGAATCTCCTTCATAAATATTTTGAAGTTTGTCCCAAATCTCTTTAGCGGAGCTACAATGTATAACTTTGTATATACCGAATCACAAAGACCATTTAGAAGTGCATTTGTGGATTTTGAATTATTTAGACTGAGTTTCTTTTCATTGTCATTTGTTGGCAGAACTGCTGGTTCTTTGTATCCATCTACAACTGATTGCCAAACCTCAATCCCTATTCATGTACATATGTTTTCATCCTTCTGCTCCAGAATCCATAGTTCTATCCATCAAAATATGGTATTCCATTTCTATACATACTGTTGCTCTCCATGATCTACCTTTCGATGGTTAAACTGATTTCTGAAGGAACCTACTCTGATACCAATTGTTGGATTACTGAGAGTGGGGGGAGGGGGTGAATTGGTAATAGAGCAATTTAATCATTTTTAACCACAATATTCAAGTGTTATTTATCTTTGTGATCAATATAACATTATCATCCAATAATTGCAGAGTAAATAAACCATGAACAAGTGAACAATCATACACATACACAATACACCAATATTTTTACATGGAAACCCAATGCAAGAGAAAACCACGAAATGTTTTTTCTTATATCTATTTAAGAATTACATTCATTGAAAGCACCAACTTCCTTTTTTCTCTAGCTGCAACTTGAAGGAGGCTCCGATCCCCTATATTTTTCAAGCTACAACCTGAGGGAAGCTACAACTCCCTAATTCTCTGACTACAACTAGAAGGAGGCTACAACCCCCTATGTTCTCCGGCTACAATGCCTATACCAACAAAAAACCATAGATACACGACTTGTCCGTTCTGCAACACACGTATATACGTGCCCTATTTATATTGCATCCCATGTATGTACGCGACCTATCTGTTATGCAGCTTGCGTATGCCTTCTGAAAACTAGGGTTTTCTCTCTTCTGAAATTTTTTGACCCTCTACAGCCTCTTTCACATCAACCTGTAACCTGTAACTGTGTCCAAACTGTAACTGTATCCTATCCATACATCCTCATACATATCCTTTACCCAAAGCATCTATATCTCTCTCTAGTCATGTGCCATATAAGTGAGTGTAATCATGAACAAGTATAATAACCCTCACATAAACTAGATATTAAACCCTTTCTGATATTCAACCTCTCAATACATCAATCACTTCACAAATACAAGCTCTCAATCGTGTATCACAAGAACCCTTGACCATACGTTAAGAAATACAAGATGTGCCTAAACATTAACAAGATATATCAATGATAAATATTGATTATACCAACACTATATTTTTGTAGATCTGACTTATACAAAGGTCCAATGCAACCACTAATATCTCTACGGAAAATCCTCAAACCTCCATAACCATTTATCATGTATACAACAAGATCTAACTACTCATAGAAATAAGACATACTTTTTGAACAAGTAGATAGATCTGATGTACCTGGTCACTGTAGACCTTCCTGGGAGCTTGCTTTTAGACTCCAGAGACCTGGCATCTTCATCCTCTCAAGTTTCTAGGGATTTTATTTGATGTGCGCGCCCTAATATATTGCTAGCCTGTGTACATATGCGCCCTGCTCCACTGCAGCCCGAGTACACCTAAAAAACTAGGGTTTTTTTTCAGTATTTTTTGTAATTTCGAAACTTTCACTGCCAACCCTTCATGCTACCTTAGACTTGGGCAAATTCAGATATATCAATGAGTACTTGCAATAAACCTTACACAATAATATATATTCAATGTGTTCAATAGGTGCTAATAGGAGAGCCTTTCTCTCTTATTTATACTTCCATGTATCTTCCTCAAGGGGTTACCTTCTAACCAACTTAACCCAATTTCCTTCTTTTAGGGCTAACTCACTTCTAACCCACTTTGCTACAAACAGTAAATTCTTCACTTCTAGTTGCAACTAATTTATTTTTAATTATTTTCTTATTGCAACAACTTAACCCATGATTAACTCCTAGTTTTACTCACTTGACTAGTCAACTACTTCTAGGAGCTTCTAGAATAATTTTGACTTCTTTGACCTTCTAGATAACTCATTAGGGTTATCCAACTTCACAAGGCCATAACTCTCTAACCATGAGGAGTTATGTGTCGTTCCACATATCACTGGAAATGGCATGACATGTACTATCCATCTAGAATAGTCTTACTTGCACATATATGCAAATTCATACCGTTATACAACAATCAAACTGAATTCCCTTAACCATACTGTTGGGGATACCAAAATTTGCTACTGGACTTGCTTCAAGGGTTGACATAAATGACAACCAACCCAATTAATCAACATATATAGGATGGGAGTTGCAACATACACATGCTATGAATATCAAGTGATACAGGTTGCGAGTTGCAGCTTACATAGGCTGCGAATATCAACTGATACATGTTGCGAGTTGCAACATACATAGGCTGCAAGTATCACCTTACACAGGCTGCGAATATCAGCTAATACAGTTTGCGAGTAACACCATATATATCAACAGTTATATCAGTCGAGAAAAGACATAATTTTAGCACTCAGGCAATGCACAAAGTCTTCCACAGTGATGGTATACAACATAGGTATTTATCAACAAGTTTATGAGTCTGTTAAAGGTTACACAATCTATTATAAGTTGTCTTGGAAAGCTCGTTAAGAGAAAAATTTCATGGTGGAATATTTGTAAGTGATCATACATTTGTTTTTAACAAGATCTCAGAAATTTATATTAAAAAGTGTGGATAAATCCATTGTAGTAAGAAAAAAGGGGTCATGAGTGACCTTCGAGAGATAGAAACTTTGAAGCTTGGAAATGATATTACAAAATTTGTGGCCATTGAGTTTCCACCTTCCCTAGATATATCATATCTATTGTATTTTGAAGAATACAATCTATAGAAAACTTCGTTTATAAATATCGTAAAACAAAACATGACACTTGAATTTTTATAAAAATCATCTATGCGGTTCCTTTTTGATCTTTGAATGTCCATGTTGCTCCTAAATTGGATCTGGGCAGGGCTCATTGAGATACAGGATTTGATTGACTATGGCTGAATTTACATTCTTGGAGGCTCCCTGGGTGCTTGCTGGTGTAACAAAACCACGACGGGGCATAAAATTTTCGTTCTTCTTAAGAGAATCAAAACCCCAATTCGGGGTCTCTGTTCCATTCTGCTCTTCTAGAACTCTCTGGCCATGGTCTCCATGCTCCAAGCTAAGCTCAGAGCTGTCATATATCCTCTACTCCACATAACTGAGTTGGATTATATCTTTGGGTCCCTGCTGGAACCTCCATGAAATGAAACCCCACGTCCTTGCGTGAAACTTTACCCACGCAAACTAGCACTGGGCGCAAGTTTCCTCCATGTGAGCACTGGCTATGACCACACACCTATCCAAAAGGCGCTTCATTACTTCACATGTTAGATATTCTGCTATGAGTCACTCGACTCTCCCAACTTCCCGAATCCCTAACTAAGAGTCTAGCGCATGCTAGCTCCTCCCTTAACCTTCGCTGATGTGACCTCCAGTTATGACCTGGGGCCCAACTTTCAATTGTTTCGGGACTTTGCACTTCACGAGATCGACAATCAAATCTCTCCTATTTTTGGTTTTCTCGATTCCTCGATTTTCGAAATTCACCTAGGTTAGATTGACGATCCACGATCCTCAGTGATCTAACGGTCTTGATCTCTTCTTGCGAATCAGGACTTCGCGTCTAGGGATTTCTGGAAATTAGTTCACTTACCTCTTTTCCTGAAGTCATATCTCCGAACTCCCGACAGTGTCAGATCAACGGTCCGAGACTCCCCCTAATCCAATGGTCCATATTCTCCCTCACGAATTGAGACTTCGCGTTTCACGACTTTGGAAGACTACTCACCTCTCTTCTTCTGACTCTCGATTTTTCGAGGTTCCTCGAGACCAGATCTACCGTCCACACTCTCCCTTCAATTGATGGTCACGATCAAATTACGAGTTTGCATTTTTTGGGTATTTGCTGCGAGTTACTCCCAACTCTTCCTATCCCCGAAATCTGCCCACCTTAGATCAACGACCCACAACCCTTTGTGATCCAACGACTGCGATCAATTTCGCGAACTCAGACTTTGCGAGTTCTAACAACTCTTACCTCAATATTTTTTGATCTGCGAGTCAATGAGATGATGATCTCTCGCCACGTGTCCTTCCCAAGACCAATGGCTAGGATCAACTCCATTCTTCCCCTTGCAAATCTTTCAAAGTCCGATTCTTTGAACTCTTGGATATGCTACCACCTGCCAACTCTGACGATGGATGGTTCCGATGATTTTAGAACTTCGGGACTTCGCAAAGTCCTCTCTCCTGTGCACCTTCAAAGGGTTAGACCTCGTTCACTTTCCTTGGGATCCAACGACTGTTTGTTCTCACACTCAGATCTGATGGCCTAGATTTGATCTCCTCTATGCTCGTTCCTCGTTGTCTGGACTCTAATACGATGGTCCAGGTTCTTTAGAGTGCTCGATTCAACGACCACTATTTCTCCTCCTCCTGAGCTTATTCTTTCTTCCCCGACTTGGTAGACTTCATACATTTCAAAGGCTTCACCTTAGAACTACCTCCTACGAGCCCAATGACTTTGGGTCTCGTCCGTGTTTCTAAAAACGCTATCTCTCCTGAGGTTTCAACTTGAAACAAGTTCACCTCTACGCGCACTCTTGCATGTGCAAAGCACTAAGGCTCGTGCACCTTGCTTTGATTGGATGGCTATTGATTCTCCGCACTGTGATCAAATAGCAGCTGTGACTACTCCTCCTGAGGTTCTGATCTCCTCCGACTTAGAATATTTTCTAACTATTCAAAGGCCTCGACCTTTGCTTCTACTATGAGTCTGTCTCCTTGGATCTCATCGACACTTCTAAAAAGTGTTATCCCTTATGAGCTTGATCCTTAGGGGATTTCAAATTCACACGCACTCCTTACGTTAATCCACTCTCATCAGATCAACAGTCCACGAACTTCCTTGACCCAACTATCTAGATTACATCACAACTTCGGGTTTCAGAAGTTTAATCACACCAACGTGTGATCCTCCTGATGTGCAAACTCTAATCTCGCCAATCCGATGGTCAAGAAGGGTCCTAATAGATCCTTGGATCTACGGTCTAGATCGCATAACAACTTCGCATTTTAGATTTCAAAGGATCCATCCCCTCCATGATGGTTACCAATAGTCATCGAACTTGCAAATACTGAAGGAGTCGAGGCGTTGACGCCTGCGCTCCTTCTTCAAATCTAACGGTCATGATAGACCTCAGATCCTCCTAAAAGGGTCTCATCCATTCATCTTCCAAATGAAAGGATATTCCCTTTTGATACTTGAATCTAGTTGTTATTCCTGAGCTTGGTTGGCTCTGAAAGGCTTAATAACTTTGCACTCTTTCCCTTGAACGTAACACTTGGAAGAATTCTTCCGCACACCCCTTACGTTCATTCCTCAACTCTAGAACTTAAGTAGTTCTCGATCTCTATTTGCCTCGCAGAGAGCCTGTGTATACATTCACTATCTCTCTTGAACTTTAACAAATTCCTTCCTCCAATGGACTCAGAACGACTAGGAGGGTCGACATGCGTACATGAAACTGTACCTAAGGTTGATGAGCTCATAGTTCATGGCTCTAGTTTAAGCCACCACAAGACGCAAGCATTTACGAGTATAAAAACACGTCCAATTCATACAATTTCCTACTTGCCTAATTACACAATCAAGCAGACACAAAAATGGTACAATATAAATCATTAACCAAACATATCCATCCCTACAACATTCATAGGATATCCAACTTAATTCATAGTACCACTTAAATACACAAGATATGCGATTACTTATCTATTACAGGTGGTAGCCAACTAACTGACTATGGGTGTTCGTCTTTCCACCCAACCATAGTCTCAGAGGCATTCATTCTTAACACTCTAGCCACCCTCGTGCCAAGCCATGATATCACCAAGGAACTCTCGTGGTTCTCAAGGATTCTTTCTCTGTTTCAGCTTCTCCTCAGGTTCTGTTCTCTGCGAACTTTCAGAGATTTATCTCTCTGTTATGGCCTTGGTGAGGTTTATCATATGCCGACCCAACATCAAGCTCATGACCTTCTGTTCATCATCTCCTGGAGAGCTCTGCACATTCTCCTTACCAATTTTCTTATATCTTTTCCCTAGGATGGTTATCGACCCATCCCGTTCCTTCTGTCGGAAGGGAACTCAGGTCAGCTTGGTCTGTCATACCCAGTGGTACTTCGGGCTGACATTCTGCAGTTTGGCCATGCTTCCATTCATGAGAGTGGTTGATTTCTCAACCACCAGTTCTTTTTCATTAACTGATTTCTCTCCTTGGGATCCAGAGAGGCTCATTATCTTAGAAAAGGGAGTTTGGGTCATTTGAACTAATTGACCCTCTCTACAATCTCCTCACTCTTTCCTTTAGTGATATCATGACCAGTACTTTCAAGGCTTCACCCCCATAGTCAATTATTGGCAAATTAACAATAATACATTTACATCGTCCACATGCCTTAGCATGGTAATCTTATTTTATGATTAATTACAAGCTGAGGGAAATAAGGGTGTTACAATTCCCTCCCCCTTAAAAGGAACACCGTCCTTGGTGTTCTTTCTTAGAAACCACTTCAGAAGTCTTGACCTTCATCCTCGGTCAGGTCCTTTTTCAGACTCTTAATCTTCGTCACCTACCTTCAATAATTCTTCGACAACAAGCACATTAATCACAATTTTATGCGAAAACATGTTACTGTTGTTCAAAATTCAAGAGGAAAATTTCATAATCTATCACAATACTTATCTGTGCAGTTCATGGGGTTGCATCCAGATGACTGTCTTTTTATCTAGGCTCATTGTTTTTCCCAGACATACCCATTGTGTGCATGATCCCAATCAACAGTTTACAAGAACTATCAAGGTCTCTTCTTCCTTGCGGTCACTCACCCTCCAGGCCCAATATCAAGCATCCCCTTCTCTGCTATACAGTCCCTCGGGTGATCCATCTTTCCTTGCCAAGGTTTTCCCACACAAGAATAACTACCCATCATGTGCATGATCCCAATCAATAGTTTACAAGAACTATCAAGGTATCCTCTCCCTTGCAGTCACTCACCCTCCAGGCCCAAGCTCAGGCATCCCCTTCTCTGCTATACAGTTCCTTGGGTGATCCATCTTGCCTTGCGAAGGTTTTCTCGCATAGGAAGAAATCAGAGACTTTATCGAGCCTTACAGTCGAGGCGTCCCTTAGAATTTCTTTATCGAGGCATCCCTCCGACTTGTGTTACCTCAAAACAATATATTCTAGGCGATCATGGATTTCCACGAGGTTCTCATGGCTCAATAGTAGCCATTTTTTTTTCATGCTTTTCAGCTTGGTAGCCTTCCGTCTCAACGAAAATTAGGGACGAAGGTAACTCTCCTTCTCCTAGCCAATAAATAGATAGGGACAAAGGTTACTCTCCTTCTCCTAGCCAATAAATAGATAGGGACAAAGGTTACTCTCCTTCTCCCGACTCAGTCATAGATAGGGGTGAAGGTTACCCTCCTTCTCCCGAGTTAGTCTCTATTTCCTGCGATCAGAGCATACTCTTTTTCACAGTTCTTCCTTGATCCCGAGAGCTTAGTCTCTCGTCTCTGCACTCTTCACAGATATTTTCCTTTCACCTGTATCATAGGTATACAGAAATTCATGAGTTATCATCATAAATTTTAAATTCATAATTTCCTTGTAAATTTGTCACCTACAGATTTCCAATTCCACATTTTATTTTCATATTTGTCCTGCACAAGAACCAGGTTCATAATTATGGGACTTTCCTTCCCATAATGGTTTGGCTCAGCAGGCAACTGGTCTTCCTTATGGGATTACAACACTTCCATATCCAAGACCCCTTTACTTCCTGCACTTTCAACTTCAGTCATCCAAATAGATCGTTAGCTTTTCCATGAACATACATTTTTATTGCACCTTTACAACGTCATCACAACAATTTCAGAATTGTGCATACTAACAATCAAATTTACTTTCTCAAAAAGGAAATACCATTCCTTACAATTTGGCTCAACAAACAATTGGTCTTCCTTATGGGCTTACAACACTGCCATATCCAAGACCCTTTTCCTCCTTCAACTCATTCTTTACACAGCCAAACAAATTGTTAGTCTCTCATGCCTCCATGTATATATATATATATATATATTCAAAACCATGCATACTAACAGTTCATCACATCTACATAAACATAAAAAGGGGATTTCAATCCTTGCCTACGCCTCATTTCAACATACCAAACCTTTCAAAACGTAATTCAACATTTCAAAGGATTTTAACAAATGTGCCAATATTCATGGCCACATTCATACCCAATGCACTCTTGCATTGTCTCCAAGTTCGTCACACTTTATGACCGGTTTTTGGCCATGGTGTGTTGGGATTTAACCAACCTTTTCCTCATATGGCTTATTCATTTTCATTCACTCTTACAGCAGGACCATGCTTCTTGCTATAGGCCAATCACGTTCCCAAATCAGTACACATGAAATTCAAAAGTTTCACATGAATGCCTTTAAGCATTCTTCCTTCATTAATAACCAGGGTGCCAACACGCATGGCCACCCAAATTTATTTTCCTTAATCTATCTATAACTTAAGTATATTACTGGAAGATCCTCCTTCCGATCTCCACAATATATACGGGCAGTCTGATCTTATCAAACGACTAGCGTCTGATCCGTTAACTCTAGTGGATCTTTAAGTCAATCTGACAAATGAGATCAGTTTCCTTACGATGAATGACTCACGTTCATCTCCTCTGTCAGGTTCTTGATTATCCCGATTCAATCATGGTTTTCTTTCACAATCCTCACGATCTCAATCTGTAGTTGATCGAAGGGATTTCTACGATCTCTTAGTAAAGGTTTTTGACCTTTTGAGTCAACATAGATCATTTGATTTAGATGCTCTTGCATCATACAATTAGTCTCCACTGCCAGAGGTTCACACCTCCATCATTCCGGTTCTCCTTCCTGAATCATATCCTACTTGGGTATCCATGGCATACAACCGCCCTTTCAAAATTTCGTGCATAACATGAGACAATAAAATATTTCAAAAGGGGTTCTTACCAAATCCCTTCATACCTTATTCCACATAGGCATGAATATATTTATACCGGTTCTTGGCTGCTAGCACCCTCTTTCTGATTTTTACCTCATCAACTGTGCTTTATGGGGACTTTTACAACCCCGTCAACAATCCTTCAACCGTAGCTTTCTCCTGGTCATCCTCTGCTTGAGGTTGCCCATCATTGGCAACTGTCTTCCTCAATAGATCCAATTCCTTTCTATACATAGCATGCATAATCATAGTCACAATTACATTAGTTGTAATATTAAACCAAATGCATGTATCATAACATTCAAATTCATAAAACATATTCAAAATGCCCTAGCATATCTTTATGCACGTCATCACATTATCCTCAAATGTCTCCACAAGTGGAACACAAACGGATTTCGATTGTATCTTCAACAATATAATCCTTATCACTATGGTGTCAAAACCTTCTTACTTACATTAGCGTACCGACTTTCTCATCCAAGATAAAACATAATACTCAACAAGGAAAGAATTGAGGGCTCTCCCCTTCTTCCAATTCCTTCTACACTGCCTTGGACTTTTCAGCCTAGTCGAGTTATCTCTAAGGCCTCACTACCTTTTTCTTAATCATGGCTTCAATCAAGCCTATTCAGTTAAATGTACTCATTTAATCATACTCTGGGGGTTTACTTGCCTTTTACCAATTATACTCTTTTCCACAACTGCTCTTTTAATCCTACGACTCTGTTAAACAATTTAGGGTTCTTAGTGTGAGGAAAGTGTTCCTCCTTTTCTCCCCCTTTTCTTATGCAATCTACTTCTTATTGTGATCTTTCTACTCTTTTCCTGAGAAACCTTGGTTAGACCTCACCCTAACCTTTTGGATACAACATCATGCTTTAGTAGCAAGCTTTTTTGTTCATAGCGGATCATGAACCTGTGCATCCTGCACATTATCGTTCGGTTCTCAGAGTGGTCAGTATTCAATTGTTAGTATTCCACCTACACATTTTATTTTAAAATGTAATCCAGGATTCTTATACAGATAGGCTCCGCAACCCATTGCCCAACCTTCCACAATTATTAGGGTTGTGACTCTGTTCTTCTGACAAAGTCATTACACTATTTTCAGATTTCCGCGGTGGGGAGTTTTGAAGTTATTTGCCAGATAATCCTTACATAGTTTCCTTCACAGGAAACTTCTTCCGCATGCAACTTCCTCATTGCATATCCATCACTATCTGTGATGGTCTCAACCTTGAATTAGCTTCATCTTGTTAATAAGCATTCTTTAAGGTACATAGACATACATTTCTGACATGCATTCCAGATTATGTATCCACACATATTCTATTTTTTGATAACTTACATCCATGATGTACTTAGCTATACTCATAATCATAAGCCTATGTGTAGTTACCATAGGTATATTTCATAGCCTACATACATCTCTACTTTAAAATCAGTCAACTCATGATTGTTTGCAATCATTCTCATGTGATCCTCAAAGGCATAATCATTTACCTCTTATCATGACAACAGAGCATCCTTGCTCGTTTTCTCCTTCATTTACTTGTGTTGGCTTTTCCTGGGGAGATGGAGCACATTCCCCTTAAGCTATCATTCAAAACAGAACTTTCATGACTCTTTAGAACATAGTCAACCATGCATCCATGGTATTCATTCAATCTTGGCAAATGCTATGCTTGCCTCACATTTCACTCATCAGCGCAACCATATTGGGCTTTTAGTATACTTATACTCTTACATCATATATGTGCATCACTTGCACATTTAATATCATTCGTACCTAACTGGTATTAATATCAGGCTTCATATCAAGAAGCTTCACATTGCATTAATCCATGCACTCAAGCATACACACACAACTAAGTATTCATCATACTAGCTTAGTTTTATCATTAGTGTTCTTTTAGTTAGAGATTACAGTCGCTTACATGACTAATCTCACAGTTATAACTCATACCGATGTTGCCTTCTCTTTATGGAAATAACCAACTAGGGTCACTTTCCCTTTTATACTATAACAGCTGGCAAGAAAAACCTTCTTGCCTCAACTTCTATAGGACTTACCCATCTCACCTTTCCCCTGGTCATGAGGAGTTATATACTCTGAGTTTAATATAGAGCAGTATTTATATTGGTAAGGATCCTACCTGATCCTATCAGATTCCTTTAATCCCACAAAGGTATTGACCATTATACAACCAACCATCATCAATGCCTAATGTTCCAACTGCCCATGCTTAGAGGCAATGTCACTAACATTAGGTCATCCAACTTTTGGGCTTCAGCTACCCTTGACAGAACCCTGCCACCTTCAACTATCCACTTTCAAGTTTTATTATCACTGTTAATTAGCATATCCCTACTCCGGTAAGAGTAGTTACCACTTTGACAAAAGGGTTAAAGAAATTATTCTGCTGAAATTCAACAAGAATTCCCAAAATCACAAGTTTAATCTACAGTCCTTCTCCTTAAGGAGTAAATGTAGATAACAATAACTCTTTATGCAAATTGTGCATGAGCCCAAGCAGGCCAAGTGTTGTAACCATGCTCTGATACCATTTTGTAACAAACCCATGATGAGGCATAAAATTTTCTTTCTTCTTAAGAGAATCAAAACCCCCATTCGGGGTCTCTGTTCCATTATGCTCTTCCAGAACTCTCTAGCCATGATCCCCATGCTCCGAAATGAGCGTAGAGCTGTCAAATATTCTCTACTCCACATAACTGAGCTGGATTAGCTCTTCGGGTCCCTTCTGGAACCTCCACGAAATGAAACCACAGGTCCTTGCGCGAAACTTTACCCACGCGAACTAGCACCAAGCACAAGTTTCCTCCACGTGACCACTGACTGTGACCACACGCCAATTTCATGTCAAACAAATAAATCACAAACTCTACCTGGTATGCTGTACTTGGAGCCTTCAAATCATCAAGCTAAGGAATGAATCTGACATCACCCTGGAAAATCCACTTTGCATCAGGGCTACTGCACACTCGATCCATCTGCGTCAAATCCTTCGACCTTCAATTACCCACGAACTCAACTAAATGGATAAGCAGACCACCCCAAGCCATAATGGGATCTTCGTACCATATATCATAAACCCAGTTTTTCCTTGGCCGATGAGTCACTATATTTTCACCTGCCAGATGCTTCCTCCACCTTTCACAGCTCGCGTTGGAGCTCCAAGTGTACCCTCCCTTGGACTTTTCACACTGGCTCTGGGTCATGTGTGGAAGCATTAAACTAGGGGGGAATAGGTCTTCAATACCCTCCACCCCTAAGGTTCAAGGAGGTCTCTCTATGGCCTCGTTCACCATTTTTTCCACTTTCGTATTAGTTTCTCGCAGAACGTGTAAGAAGTTTGGATTTAGGGTCGTTGTGTCTGCACAAATTTTGTCTATAATTCTTCTTAGGCTCAATTTTTTTGGCTCGGTTCCCTGGATCATCATCCTTATGATTGTCTTTGAGTATCCTACTACATTCATATTAAGAATTTTTTGATGCTTTGCTAGCTGGATTCCTTTAAGTAGTGCATGTGCCTCTTCTTTATTGTTGGTGTCTTTCCCGAGATTCCAGTAGTAGTTTAAAGTTCTTTTTCCTCCGGGTTCATAGAGAATCCGCACACACATGCCTCCCCTAGGTTTCCCTTTGAAGCACCGTCAAAACATAGAGTGTGATTTTGATGGTTTTGGATCCAATCATCTATGCTATGGATAGTATGAAGCTGCCATCACGATCTTTGCACCGAGTGAGATTTCTAACCAGAATGGAGGTTGAAGCTTGTGATCCAATCCTTTTCTGGGATATTCTAGTTGGATGGATCTTATATAATCAAATATTTAATGTTCATAACCTCTGATAGATGCATTTTGGCCTTGCTAACGACACTTTGGGGATGTGATCTTTTTCCTTGGAAAATTTGTTTATTTCTTGGTAGCCAGATTTGTCAGTAGATATACTTGGGGAGAGACCTCCACAATATTTTGAAGATTGGTTTTCCACGAAAGGTGACTTGGTAGTATTTTTCCCAGTTTCCCAAGCATGGATTTATATACGAGGGCCACCTTATTTGATGAGTCAGATATTCGTAAGCAACATTCTAGACTGTTGTTGAGAAGGAGCAATCCCAAAAGATGTGTTGGATAGTGTCTTGATTGTTTTGGCAAAGAGGACAATTGAAAGGGCCGTGGAAACCTCTTTTCATGTGGTTTTTTCCCTTTAGAATTTTTACATGAGCTAGGGACCAAATGAAGATGTTTATTTTGGGCAGAGTGTCTTGACTCCAAATATATTTCCATTTTGTTGAATATTGGAGCACCCTTGAAGAGGAGAGGAGAATGTTGTACCCTTCTTTGACTGAATACCCATCTGTTCCCTAGCCTCGGTTGTCTGGAATGTCTCTGAGAATAGGAGTTGCTCCTTTAAGTAGGGAAATCAACACTTGGGATTGATTGTGCATGTGAATGGGGGTGTCTCCCACACTCCATTACTTCCAACTTCTATCTTCGTTCCATATTGAGATATCAAAGAGAGTTAGTTTTTGTTCTGCAATCAACCAACTTTTCAGGTCCCCAATTTCTTCCCCTCAAAAGGTGATATCAGTTCCCAAGATCGAGTCTTGCCACAACCTGATCGATTTTCCATTTCCAGGGATCCAAGAAAGGTGGAATTTAAAGAAAGGGATTGTGGATCTTATGAGTTTCCAGATTTGGGATCCATAATGGGAGTCATGCATAGTGTCCATGCATTGTTTTCTCCCTCCAGCCTATATTTTTTGTTATGGCCATTTTCGACCATTCCTTTCTTCCCGATACTATCCTCCAGAATAGCTTGGCTCCCATTGCTATATTTTTCATTTTAGGATATCTGATTCCCAGTCCCCCAATTTTTTTGGGTGAGGTTACTATATTCCAATTCACTAGATGAAATTTTTTGGAGTTGGATTTTCCCCCTTGCCACACGAATTTGCATATGAGCTAGGCCATGTCTTTCAGGACTCCCTTTGGGGCCAGGAGGGAGGAGAATTGGAAGAGAAGGGAGGATAGTACTGATTTTATTAGGACCACCCTCCCTACTGGGTTGAGCCACCTTGACCCCCAGGACTCCATCGCATCCCTAAATTTTTGAAGGAAGAGGTGCCAATACTCACTAGGTAGTGATTTTAAGCACATAGGTAGTCCGAGGTATTTAAAAGTTTTCCAATCACTTAAGATGCCAAAGCCCATTATTGGAGCGATCCCTAATATGCTATTGACTGAAACATTCCACACATAGATTTGACATTTAGCCTTGTTTAAGAGCCCACCCGAAGCTGAGAGAAAGGTGTCTAGGACTTAGTTTATTCTTCTTGCCATAATTTTTGAAGCTCCCCTCAAGAGGATCGTATCATCAACAAATTGTGAGTGAGTAAGTGATCATACATTACTAATGAAATAAACAAAGATTGGTTGCTGGGTTTTTTTTTCCCTGTATAGGATCTTCCCAGGGTATATGCGTTGTGATCTTGCATGCTGGTAAATTCTTATGGTTTTTTCGGTTTATGGAGTATAGTAAGCTGAAATCAAAGTGTTGAATAATTTAAAGTAATAATACACATATTATATCATGCTCGAAAATTCAACAACTATAACCCCCATTCCCAAAACCCGTCAACCTTATCACCATTGATCCTTATAACATAAAATTTATTAAGGACTACCAATGAAAATATGATCCAGGTGGATATCGGTGGCCACCCACCTTTTCCAACTGGTTCAAAACAGTTTTCTAGCAATTTTGGTAATTTACTATTTTTAGCAGTTTTTAACTTCCAGGGCCATTTTGAGGGCCTAAATGAAGGTTTTTCGGGATTGAGGTTCTTAATGATAGACAATGAATTTGATTGATCCCCCTAAATGAATCTCCTCGACGATACCTTTCCAACAAGCTATCGTGTGCCTAAAATGAAGATCGTATGTAGAAGTTACGACCCTGTGAAGTTGATATACTAACTTACCCAAACGGGGCCCAGATGACTTTTGGTGCTTTATCTCCTAGGGTTAGGTTTTTGGATGTCTAGGGTTTTTGACATTTTGGTTTATTGTAAAAAATTCCTTCATAGCCTCATTGTAATCATCTTCTTGTGAATGAGTGCAGCCGTCACATCTCTTCTTAGAGATAAGCCGCCACCATTCCAGCAAGCTTGTTTTCTGCTGCATTTTACAGTTTTAGCTTATTTCCTTATTGAATAGAAAACTGGTTTTACTGTATCTCTGTTATTTTGTGTTAAGAACCTGTTAATAATCTATAGTGATTTCATTCTTCTCATAAAATCTGGATCAATGGTATCAGAGCGATATGCTCCTTGTCATCTTAATGCATGTCCCCAATGAGGTTGGAGTACAAAGAGTTGGGTCTCAAGCTTGTTTCTCTTGAGGACAAAAGCTCTCGCATGCCCAAGTGACCTCTCATGACAGGAGAAAATAAATATGATGGGACATGAGATCCTTTTAAAATTTTGCTTGAGGAAGCCCTCACGCAAGAGAGGAATGAGATGATGGATAGTTTCACGCAAATCCTTCGACGACTACCAACATGCGACTCATCTTCTTCGAGTGGAGGCGCCGCCCCCTTCAAGGTATAAATAAACTTCAATATTCCTATATTTGAAGGTCAGATAGACACATATGCTGTAGACAAGTGTTTGAATCTACTAGAAGGGTATTTTTCCGTCGATAACTTTTCGAATAGAGAAAATATTACTTTTGCGCTCCTCAAAGCCGTTCCCCATGTCAACGATTGGTGGGAAACTTTATATGAGCAAAAGGAAATAGAGAAACCCTCATTATTTACAGTCATGGCCACCTGGGAATCCTTCGGGGATGCTATTAAGGAATAATTATACCACATCAGAAGTTATGACGACTTCTATACCAAATGGAACACACTGTGGCAAGAAAGAGATTAAGTAATGCCATATTTCACAAATATATTCCATACCTTGTGCACCAAGCTGGGTATCAAAGATTCTGAGCGACATCTGGTGCTCAAGTATTGCGATGCTCTGCATAGATACATCCATACTGAAATTGAATTTCTGGACATCTCATCCTTGGGCGCGGCCTATTGATATGCCGTCAAAATCGAGCAGAAGCTCAAACAAAAGACGTGGAAATTTGGGCTTGGGAACCCCTGACAACAAAATCCCGGAAAGGGAGGCCCCAACCCACAGAACAAAGGATAGAGAAAATATGGACAATATCAGGACAACCAATTCAAGACGCAAGAAAATAAGGACATCAGAAAGACAAAGAAAGATACCAGGAAGTGGTGCAACTTCCATAAGAGCCCTTGGCATAACATTGCTGACTACCGCTCAAAGCAGTCGATGGTGGCTAAAGTGAAAGCCTCTAAATCAGATGCGGGTTCTAACTATGAGTCAGAACCAAAAAGGGGAAGACGGGTGATGAGGAACTTAGTGCCACTGTTGCTACCACCCAGCTCCAACCTAGTGAACCAGACGAGACAGAAGAAGGAGAGCACCTCTTCCATTCACAAATGTGGGTAAAAGGCACCCCACTACACTTCATCATTGATAGCGGTAGCCAGAAGAACCTCATCTCAGAAAAGGTTGTCAAGTGGTTGGCCCTGTCGACAACGCCTCACCCACAACCCTACACCATTGGATGGCTCCGCCAAGGAAGCGATCTCCGCGTCAGCCAACAATGTCGACTGTTGTACGACATCAAGCCCTTCAAAGATGAGGTATTGTGTGATGTTGCTCCTCTTAAAGTTTGTGATGTTCTTTTGGGCCAACCTTATTTATGGAAATGTCATGCTATATATGAGTTTAGGCCTCGTAGTGTTATTATTACTTCGAACAAGAAATTGTACATGATACTCGAGGCAGTCCCACCTAGTGTCATTTCCTTGATCTCTGCTAAGCAATGCAGGAAGGTCATCTCTCAGAGGAGGAAGTTTGTCTTCTTTGTGATTCATTCTCAGAATGAGCGAAATATCACAGCCACATCTAGGGTCTCTGTGGTTAACCTCTCCACACATTAGAAGCAAGTAGATAAGGTCGTGGAAGAATTATTCAGATATCTTCTCCTCACCTACCGGGGTACCTCTGCACTGCCAAGTCAAGCACCCCATCGATCTAATCCCCGATGCATTGCTTCCCAATGGGCCAGTCTATCGCCGCTCTCTATTAGAGAATGAGGAGATCAAGAGACAAATCCAAGAACTACTCCACAAGGGGCACATCCGTCCTAGATCATCACCTTGTGGGAGCCCAATCATGCTGGTACAGAAGAAAGATGGAACCACATGACTCTGCATTGATTACCAGGCTCTGAATAAAATCACACTCATAAAACGGTACCCGATTCCTCGAATCGACGACCTCCTTTATCAACTCACGGGGGCCAAATACTTCAGTAAGATTGATCTGAAGTCTAGATACCACCAGGTCCCGATAGAACAAACATATGTATGGAAGACCACCTTCAAGTCAAAGGAAGGCCTTTTTGAATGGTTGGTCATGCCCTTTGGTTTGACAAATGCTCCAACCACTTTCATGAGGATGATGGACGATATCCTGCTACCATTCACCAATACTTTTGTAGTGGTGTATCTGGATGAAATTCTCATTTATAGCAAGAGTTGGGCCGAACACTTGCAGCATATTCAACAGGTTTTGCACACCTTGTGACAACACAAGCTTTATTCCAACTTGGAAAAATTCTCCTTCGGCATGGACAAGGTCCATTACCTAGGCTACATCGTTGATCAGCATGGTGTACATGTGGATCCAACTAAGATCCAAGTCATCCGGGACTGGCCAGCCCCAACCACACTCACTGAGCTTCATAGCTTCTTGGGCCTTGCCAATTTCTATCACAGGTTCATGTTGGGATTCTCCCATATTGCATGGGCCCTCATCCAAATAACCAGGGGTGGTGGTAAGGTAGAATTTGCATGGGGCCGGTCCCAACAACAAGCGTTTGATGATTTGAAGCAGCACTTGTGCTCAACCCCATTACTTACACTAGCAGACCTGCAACAACCCTTTGAGATCGATACAGATGCTTCAGACTATGTTGTGGGTGCTGTTCCTACTCAGCACAACCACCCCATGGCCTATCATAGTGAGACAATATCAGATGCTGTCCGTAAGTACCCTACTTACGACAAAGAAATGTACTCCATTGTGCAGGCCTGTCGCCAGTGGATAAATTACATTCTTGGGAAGGAGACAATCATCCACACTGATCATAAGTCATTGCAGTTCATGAATGACCGCCATCAAAAGTGGTCCACATACTTGCAACAATTCCACCTCAACATAAAGTATAAAACATTAAGCACCAACCACGTCGTTGATTGCCTCAGCAGACCACCAGTCGTGACAGCCACCTCGGTGCTAGACTCTTGCGGCCATGAGACCTCTGAATGGCCCCAACTCTATGAGACAGACCTAAACTTCGCCACCACCTACCAAATGTTGGGTGCAAACACAGTTGTTGATAATTTCCATCTTCAGGATGGGTTGTTGTGTCATTTGGGCCATATCTTTGTTCTATCAAGCGAACGAGTGAAGCTGATCTAGGAAGCCCACTATAGTCGGGTTGCAGGACACTTCGATGTCAAAAAGACAATGGTGATGCTACAAAAACATTTCTACTGGCCGAAACTTCGACAGGTTGTCAACAAGTATATTAGGTCCTGCACTGCCTGCACTATTGCCAAACTGACCACTAAGAAACAGGGCCTATACACCCCTCTCCCTACTCCTGACAGGCCATGGGAATCCATCTCAATGGACTACATGTCAGGCCTCCTGTCAGGCTGCTAAATTGAAGCTTTTAAGTGTCCTGAATCACTAAATTGTCAAACCAGGGTTGGTATACTTCGAGCTGATACACAGTATGTGCAGGCAAGCGTCTAGTCTTTATTTGAATGCTATCCTAAAAATGAAA